>JAOTRS010000004.1:17780041-17791424 GCA_028565755.1 Dinotopterus cunningtoni
AACCTCTGAAAATTCAAGTTACATCTAGCAAAATAACACAGTAGTGTTTAGCGTCTTAGTGCCAAATACTTTCACACAATATTTTACATATATATTTTAAACTGCAAACAAAACTGAATATTATGACCTATTTACATGTTTGCAAATGGTCATGTTTTTTTTTTTTTTTTTTTTAAAACAAACTTTAGTCATAACTCTCCAGCCACACGCCCAAAAAAAAGTTGTACCTGTAGAACCAATTTAGAAGAAATTCACATTAAAGATGTTTTTGTGGGTGTATTTGCCCATAAGGATGCATAAAACATACATGAGGACATGGCCTTGTCTTTAGTCTGCAGTTACCCTGCTGTTCCATGGCGTGATTGTCTTCCAAGGCACGGCCCATCCGGAGTGCTATGAGGCATTGCTTTTTAAATGCTGGGTCTGAAGCGGCTTCACGTGGTACTCATAAATCTTCAAAGCCGGACCCAGTTTTATCGAGAGTCCAGTTAGAACATCGTTACGAGTCATTAACAATAGAGACTTGCCATCAATTTCCTGCAAGAAGAAAAGGTTTCATCATCAAGGTTAAATCATCACAGATTCTTTCATTCATTCATTTTCTGTACCACATATCCTGTTCAGGAGAGTTCTGGGGACTAGGCAGTGAAATCCATTACATCACAGGGCACTGAGCACACAAGCTTCTGGTTGGACCAACAGAAATAAATTTTTATGGCTTTCTCTTGCAGAATCTTGTTTCTTAAAAGCGTCTATTCAGCTTTACAAGTTTGTGTATAAATAATTATGCCAGATGAAAAAAAGATATGTGCTACTCAGTAAAATTGTAGTCTTTTGTTTAATTAAATTTAAGTGTAAAAAATTTCATCTAGTTTGTAGTGTTTAATTCCTAGTTTTTAAGTGAGAAAAGTCATGTTATAAGGAATACATTTAACTACTCATGTTCAATTATAAACATGAATGAAAAATGTTGAAATGGTGCAACTTTTTTATGTCAATTATATTAATGTTAACTAAACTCCAGGGTCAGTACTTGGAACAGTGAAAAAAAAAGTCCAAGGGCACTTTCACACTAGGCACGACTGATTTGTACCATGCCGTACTTGGGTATGGTACACCCGCGATATCTCAGATATAGTGGGTGGCGGTATGGTTCTAGTTGGTTTGTGAGCAAATATTAGAAAAAGAAGAAGAGAACAAGGAAGGAATCTTTGTAATTATGTTTAATATTACTGATATTTAGAAAAAATGACAAGTGCCATGCTCTTGCGCGTTTTCCTACTTTATGGCTTTATGGCTGTGTAGGCCAGAGGATGATACTGGTGCTTGCTATGTGTACACAGATTTCGGAGGATAAAGACGACCACCTTTTCAAGTAGACTCAGGCAGGGTGGACAAGATGAACCGTGCTTTAATAATGGGTTATTTTACTTTTTCTTTAACAAGTTAGCATGAGTCTCAGAGCTCCCCAAAGTGTTTGTTGTTATTGCTCCAGTTGAAATACCCCTCAGATAACATTATTTTAAATGAGTAAAAATTAAGCCAGTACAACGCTACCTGATCCTGGAAAGCATTGGCTTGCTCTTCAAATCCAGTAGCTTTAAAATAATTGACAACGTCGGCTACAGCCCAGTGTGCGGGGTCGGGGAGCTGCCCGTTCTCCACCGCGCTGTGATAAAGAAAGAAAAAGACAACACATCGATCAAATCTGTTTAATCCACGAGTCAACGTACAGTATATGTCATCATGTCAAAGTTCATTTATTCAACATTAAGAAAACCACACCATGATAATTTTAAAAATACATGTATTATTTAGTGACTGAATTTTTTATAAAATGAATTAAATGCTGTGGATATATTGTCTATTGTAACTAAACTGCGATACAAACACAACAAGGAAACTGCTTTTTTATTGATCCTGTTCTTGGTTACAACACTTTCTCTGAAATGTTTAATAATAATAATAATAATAATAATATATTTGAGAGTAGATGTATCAAAGTTAATGTGTGCAGAGGCACAGCATTATTAAATAGCTTCTGTTTTCATCATGGTGTTAAAAAGTACAGTTTGGCACTGAAAACTCACGCTCCTTTAAAACATGTGTATACGGATGAATAAAGAGAAACCGATACCGAAGCTGCCATTGGCTTGTGGTTTGATACCATGCTTATACACTTGTACTTGTATATACAAGCTGTGGACTATGATAATCTAAAAATAAGGAACCACAGCATCTTCTTACAATACAAGTAACCTAATAAAATATAAAGAAACAAATAAGGAAACAAATACTTAAGTAAAGCACAAGTTGATTGCTAGCAGCACACCGAAGCAAACTAAACTGCAGCAAATGCTGCCTAGACATGAAAAATGTCTCTTACACAGTATTACACTCATGATGATCAGCTGCTAGTCATCACTAACTGAAGGATTCTGATGCCACAAATGCAGTAGAACACACTTTACTTACATCTGTGCTATACACTTTTTCTGAAGTAGGAAAAAACCTATGAGGTAAGAAATACGGATAGCTGTTGCATTCCATTTAAAAATAATAGGAATAAGTAAATGTGCAAAAACATGGACATGTCTAAGTGAAATGCTAGTTGACATTCCTGAATGATTAATTAAAAGTACTCAATATTGATATCAGTGTCAGTGTTGCTATGGACTAGTGCAAAGAAATGATAAATAGAATATACTGTGCAAAAGTCTTGAGGCACCCCTCATTTCTTCATATTAAATTAAATACAATTATGTACAATCAATAAAAAAAAATTAGGAACAAATATTTTACATACAATTTAAAAATTGGTTGTTAATGTAACAACCTCAGCAGCAACATTTATTAACACCTGCACCTGTTTCTCACTGGTTCATGCCTTAAGTTAGATGTTATTTTTTTTTGTTTGCTTGTTTGTTTGTTTTTTGCTTGAATGATTTGTGCATCACTGTGTCGATTCACAAACAAACAAACAAAATCCTCTGAAAGTATAGGGACTAAACTGAAAATGGAAGCTAAAGTCATTTAGGAAGCCTGGAGAACTATTCCCCATGACTACATTAAAATGCCAGAAAGACTTGGCTCTTTAGGAGACAAAATATGAAGAAAGACGGGGGGCTCAAGACTTTTGCTATCTGTACTCAGATGTGTTCCTCCTTCTCAGAGGTCTAGCTTTCGTAGTGTCTCGTTAACAGCAGCTGTTATTCGGAAAGTTTGCAAGGATTATTACGTTAGGTGAGAACTGCTGTAAATGATTCTCACACGATTATGACGCTTCACCTCTGAATCAACAGTGACTTTTAGAGTGTCTAGCAAATGACTGAGAGGAGGTGCAACCAGACAGCAAGATTCTTAACTGGACATCAGCTTTCTAAACAGGTTTTCTTAGCAACCTAATACACCTTTTCTATATCCAGGCTTGATGCATTGTTTTTTTAACAATGGGATGGGGGGGAGGAATAAATATAAATTTAGTAAAATAAGGTGACTGTCATGAAGCTGGACAGCTGGGGTAAACAAAGACACAGTTTAGTACGTACCTTTTGGTTTCCATCGAACCATTTGCCTTGGTTTCCATGACAGCTAGGAGAACACAAATAGCTCATTAAGAAGCTGCCAAGACTTAAACTCAACAGTGTATCTCTGTCCCAGGCTGTGCACTGTGCTCTCCAGCTAATGACTCAAATGAAGAATGAACTGATGCTTAAAGAAGTAAAATAACACTATCAAATACCAAAACACACACTTTCTTTGACCTGAAAAATTTGATTTCTATAAGAAACCTAAAAACACACTTTTTATATTTTAACTGTAAAAGCTGCTATTGAAAAAGGAGCGTAGCAACTAATTTGAACATGAACTAGCATATGAAATTCAGTGCTCATAAAATTAAATTAATTAAATAATAACTGATATCCCTCTGGCTTTTGCAATCTACTGAAGATCTTGAATCGATTAAACACATGACCACAGTTCTACACGTCCAACAGCATACAGTTGCTTAGCAACAGGTTTGTTCAGCAATTCTGAATTCAGGTAAAAATGCAAAGATGCAGTTTGCGCCATGTTATACCAGCCGCATTAAAGATAGGCTCTGGCTGGTAAAATGTTTTATCAGCAAAACTACGCTGTTAAAATTGGATGTTAACAGGTTGGGGATGGAAATTCCTGAAGCTCAGTTTCATTGTAATCATATTTGTCTAGCACTAATCCACCTTTAGTTTATCTTTTGAAAGTTTGCCCACTTACAAAGAAATGAAGGCTCTATAATTTTTGTCATAGGTTTATTTTAAATTGATAGAGTCGGAATATTAACCAAAAATCCAGATTTTTAAAAATAATTTAAAAAATTGTGTTGCGAGTAAAATAAGTATTTGGTCCCATACACACCAACAATAATTCGGTCTGGTTCGATCAATTACTTGCAAATGCAAGAAATACAAAATTATCATCAATTCCCCTCGGTCGGGAGCTCCATGCACGATTTTGCCTCATGGGGTAAAGATAATTATAAGAAAGGTTAGGGATCAGCCCAGAACTACACAGGAGGATCTTGTGAATGATCTCAAGGCAGTTTGGACCACAGTCACCAAATAAACCATTGGTACCACAATATACCTCCATGGACTGAAATCCTTCAGTGCTGCAAGGTCTCCCTACTCAAGAAGGCACATGTACAGTCCCACGTGAAGTTTGCCAATGAAGAGAGAGGGAGAAAGTGCTGTGGTTAAACCAAAGAGATAGTGAGAGACAACAGTTGCTGTGGTGGAGACCAAAATTTAGCTCTTTGGCATCAATTCGACTCGCCATTTTGGAGCAGGAAGAAGAAAGCTGAATAGGACCCTAAAAACAATATCCTTACAGTCAAGCACAAAGGTGGAAACATCATGCTTTGGGGCTGTTTCTCTGCTGAAGGTACAGGACAACTTAGCCGTATTGAGGGGCCAATGGACGGCACCATACATTCAATTCTTGGGGAACCTCCTGAAGATGGGTCATGGATGGGTCTTGCAGCATGACAATGACCCAAAACATACTGCCAAGGAAACAAAGGAGTGGCTCAAGAAGAAGCACATTAAGGTCATGGAGTGGCCTAGCCAGTTTCCAGACCATAATTCTATAAAACATTTATGGAGGGAGCTGAAACTTCAAGTTGCTAAGCAACAGGCAAGAAACCTTAAGGATTTAGAGAAGATTTGTAAAGAATAGGGAACCAAAATCCCTCCTGAGATGTGTGCAAACCTGAAAAACAACTATAAGAAAGATCTTACCTCTGTGCTTGCTAACAAGGTTTTCTCCACCAAGTACTAAGTCATGTTTTTCTTGGGGATCAAATACTTATTTTTATCAATTTATACTTATTTAATAAATTTTTTAACCTTTGCATCATGTGCTTTTTCTGGATTTTTGATTGATATTCTGTATTTATCTGTTACAATAAACCTGTGATAAAAATGATAGACCTTTCATTTCTTTGTAAGTGGGCAAACTTACAAAATCTGCTGGGAATCAAATAATTATTTTCCCCACTGTAAAGATTGGACTTAAAAGAGATTGGAGTAATGATTGGAGCAATGGAAAAAGGTTGTGTGGTCTAAGGAGTCCAGCTTGACCCTATTCCAGAGTGATGGGTGTGTAAGGGTAAGAAGAGAAGCACATAAAGCAATGCACCAGTGGCCACTGTACAAGGCTTTGAAGGCAGTATTATGGGGTTGCTTCAGCAACATTATATGGCAATGAAATGAAGGTCAGCTGGCGACCTGAATGTACTGAATGACCAGTTTAACATTTCTGGAAAAATCCTTTGATGTAATAAACATCTAAGAGAGCGCCTCACCATGACAATGATTAAATTTTTTTATAAATTATTTTTATGTATCATATTATTATTATTATCATCATGCTAAAATATTATCATCATTAATGTATGCATATACATATATATACCATACCATACTATATAATTAGTTTAAGTACAACCAGCACAAAATGTCTGACCAACCACATCTGAGTGTCAAACAGAGCTATGGAATAAAGACAGACAGCACTAAGTGCATTGAAAACGTGTTCATTATGAGCATCAATGGCTTTTTGATTATGGCAAGACTATTGTCAGGTTGGCTTCTATTTTTAAAATTTGGCTGAATTAGCATTTTCCAAAAAAAAAACAAAAACATTTAAATCAGAATAAAATCTGTAACCTGAAGCTTTTTAACCAAATGCAGTGACTGTGCACAAAACTGTTACCTGGATGTCAAAGTTGAATGCAGTGTTTCATTGATGTCATCAACTCAAACTTCATGGTACACTCAGTGCCATTGTTTTTATCGCCTATTCAGCTGAGTGTCTTCAAAGTACATCACTGTAATTAAACAACCTTCAAAACAGGAAAAGAGTCAGGAAAGGTGATCAACAATCTGTGTGAAAGATGCATCATTCATTTTCCAGCACTTTCTTCCATGTGAATGACTGTTTAATGATTGTACACCTAAGTGAACTCAGAATAAGACATAAAAGAAGAAAACCGACAGTGAGTAAGGTGAACATGGTTTTCGGGGTCTGAAACACAGGATTAGTAACTTCTGATTCATTCCAGAGAGCTGTTTCAAGCTGTGACAGAAAACAGAGAATGTTTGCCCTATTATCCGGAGGTCATGTGTTTAAACTGCTGTGATGCCACATAAACCACAGTCTAAGAAGACAGAAATGGGACATGCTCTCAGAAAGGGAGGGTGGTATCTTTCTTTCCTCTGGCATAATTTCCTCTGATAATAATGAATGGTGCATGAAATTAATACCAGGTCTTGTGCAAGCTCTGTTTTTCTGTCCTCAAGCAAGGCATAATGACTGATGGGTAATTTTGCTTGTCCACTTACAGTGAAGTGATGTTCCCTTGTACCTAGGACTATTTGCTTTACCATGTAAACCAAATGGCTTTGCTCCCCTACAGTTTGGATTTTTACTTAAAATTGCTGAATACCCTGTGCAGTCCACTTCGTAGTGCACTACTAAAGAATCAAAACGCAGCATGTGAGCTCTGGCACGAGGAAGTGGGCAGATAGTGCTTTCTTCCGAGTTTGACATACAAAAGAGATGCTGTTGGCTGGAAGCATGCACCCTGAAGGAAGCATGTGATTGCATTTTAAGCACTGGGATTACTTGCCATGGTTATCAATCAAGACAATGCCAGAAAAGAGCCATATGCAGTCATGAAACCTGTTATGACAACATCAAAAGTATCTCTACTTTTCTCTTCAAGAAACACATTCTAAACGATAGTGTGGCTTATGTAGTCTATTGTCAGCTCTGAGTGTAAGCTGATTTTAAAGTTTAAGAAGGAAATAAAATGTTGAATTTGCACTGCTGTGGTCCATATGAGTTGGATATAATAGAAACATAAAAAAAAAAAAATAAGAGAAACTGCATAAAAGCTTTGACTTTACTAAAAAAATAGTATTTTCATTCCTCTTTCCTCTTAAGATGCAGCCATACAAGAAAGACATCAAAATTGTGTGTGTGTGTGTGTGTGTGTGTTTTTTAAAAAGAAAAAAAAAAATGTATGTCTCATCACTGATGTGCAGGATAGGAACAAAAACTTCTTTCAGCTTTTTCAAAAGAGCGACAGCGCGAGAGGACGTGCTTTGTAAGTGATATGGCCGAAACAAAATGAAACAGCATTTTTAGTTTTTTTAAATAAGCAAATAAAAAGGAATGAGACAAATGTAGCCCATACCTAAAGCATTTACAGTACTGATCGGGTTATACCACACATTCAACCGACAACATTTAAGTTATTTAATATGCTCTTGACACAGAAACAAAAGCATCAAACTGATTAACTCTGATATAGTTGTTGTTAGACAAATGACGCAAATTTAAATAGTTTCTGGAAATAACAGATCTCCTTTTCACTTCGGTGCTACCTATGATTTATGATTTCACTTTATCTTATTGAATAGCATTTAACTTCAGGGTCTTTTATACTTTTAAGTGTATGCTTCTCTTTTTTTGTTAATACAGGATCATTAAAGTG
The DNA here is from genome assembly GCA_028565755.1 of Dinotopterus cunningtoni. NCBI lineage: Eukaryota > Metazoa > Chordata > Actinopteri > Siluriformes > Clariidae > Dinotopterus > Dinotopterus cunningtoni. The sequence continues at coordinate 17,788,083 of JAOTRS010000004.1, forward strand.
AACCCAAGAAAAAAATGTCTTATGATTTATTCCTCATATAACTTTTGTTGTCTATTTTTGTGCAAACTTCACACACAAGAGGTGTTCAAGTCAAAGCGGAATTTTTAATTGTGGAAAATAACACAATGCACTTATGAGAGCAAAAACTAGCTTAAATAGCTATAATCCCCTGTTACACAAATGCACTTTTCCCAGCGTTTCACTAGTGCTTGGATACCATCAAGGTAGAAGGTTTTCTCAGTATGCCGGAGCCAAGATCGGACTGCCTGCATCACGTCTGAAACTCTGGTGTCCTGGAACTCCTTTAATGGACCAATCTTGTGGAAATGGCCTGAAGCGAGATCAGGACTGTACATAGGATGTGGCAATAACTCCCAGTTGAGCTCCTGTAATGTGCAAGTGATATTTCTGAATGATTGTGCGTACAGTTCCCACAGACAGATGCATCTCTTCCACAAGTTGTTGCTGTTGTGACTTCCGGTTGCTCCCACTGAGGGGATCAGTGATCCGAACCCACTTTCGCAGCGATCCGAACCCACTTTTATGCTGGATGATATTCCTGATGAAACCCTTTCATTTTTGTTGGGCTTGGGAATGACACTGGATCTGGTGGCTGGGTTTTGGACATTGGGTGGAAAGTGAAACGGGCCTTCAGCATGGCCGGTAAAAAAAAAAACCTTGGTGTTGGTGACCAGGCATTCCACTTGCTGGATGTTCACATTAACAACTACAATGCTATCCAAACCACCTCATCCGGGATCGTCATTCATGAATGTACGGTCTTTTTAAAAATGTTTGCTTCGTTCAAACGCTTTACTGTCTTATAAAGTTTCATAGTCTCACGAGTCTCGTAATGTGCTTGTAATCTTCTGTAAACGTCAATCGGTTTTACGCCTTTATTCACAATTTCAATTTCATCACAAGTCCCAGTTTGACGTGAACACCCTTGTCATTTTGATGTACACAAACGAAAATTGTACTTAAATGTAAAATAATTCCCAGAAATAATGGCAGTTTTCCATTATATATTTATTATGGTTTCATTTTAGTATATCGAGACGGTCCACACTGACAGCTGATCTTGAGGACTTTTTTTTCTAATCCTCGATAATGTCATTAAACAGGATTTAAACACAGAAACTTCCCAATTTATTTATCTCTCAGGCAACTTTGACATTGATACTTGTCAATCGTAATTGTAGAAATTGTAAAAAAAATAATAATAATTAAAAAAAAACACAGACATTGATAAAAGAAAGTAGTAAAAGGTGGAAAGGGTTATCAGTAGTTATAAAATGAATCAGTCTCATACGACACTGAGTTGGAGTTAGCTTAGCAAAAGTCAAATTAGAAATATATGACTTCAGAGTTTCGCAAGAAAGCCCACGTGCTAAACAGGGCAACTTTTTTGCTCCCCCCCCCCCTATGTTAAACACTATGCAAAACAGAGTGTAAGAAAATAAGTGAAATTAATCATGATAAACATCCAGTAGTCAGACAGGAAAGCCCCGAGTACCGTTAGCACGCTAGCCCCAGTCGCTTTAATACAGCCTGAGTCTCTACAACAGTAAAACACCAAGCGTTAATTAAACTGCAGCTCACCTTAACGCCCAAATGTATTTATGTCTCAATTTAAACACACACACAAACACACTCACACACACAGTTACACAACAGTGAACACTGGAAGAAAAATAAACACACCTTTCCGTGCTGTTATTGCAGAGAGACCAGGAGGAACAGATCAGTAGGAGAGTGATGTTGCCTCTCGCAGCTCTGCTAAATTTTACACAAACCCATTTTAACTTCCGGAAAAATCCTCCAACGCACGCGAGCCGTCCGGCCAATCGCACGCGTACGGCTGGTGCAGACGCAATGCATTGTGGGTCATGTTGTTCTACACACAAATGTATTGCTTAAACATGGATTTTGAGCCCAGTAGTATAACTAACGGTGAAATGACCGTTTTTAAGTATTAGTAGGTCCCTGGACTATCTTTTGTCTTATGTCTTATATTATCTTATTGAATTTTTGACACTATATGCTTTTCAATTCCCACCCCTGGGTCTGTGTGCGTAGAGTTTGCCTGTTCTCCCTGTGCCTGGTGACTTTCTTCTGTGTACTCCAGTTTCCTCCCATAGTTCAAGGACATGCAGATTAGGCTAATTGGTGTTTCCAAATTGCTGTAGTGTGTGAATGAGCATGTGTGCTCTTGTGTGTGCCCTTCGATTGTCCAGAGATGGTTCCCCGCCTCGTGTCCCAAGTCTCCTGGGATAGGCTTCAGGCCCAAAAATTTTAAACAACACAAAATGCGGTTTTTTTTTTTTGGTACTGTAAAGTCATATGTGCTTCACTTGCATCATGTGCACAAAACCGGAAGTATTGCGAAAAAAATAATTACACAATTTTATGCAAAAGTTTAGTGGCGACCCCTGAAAGGGAACAGCCGAAAGTCAAAGAAGAAGATGCAAAAGTTTAGTGAAACTGACATGATTACCATTACCATACCAACTGCTCTCCAATTGAAACTAACTTAAATAAAAAGTGTTGCCAATTTACGGTTCTTATTTGTACAATTCCTTATTTTTTACTCTTTCTTTTCAGCTCTGTTTGTCAGGTATGTTCATTTATTCATTTATTCCATTATTCATCTTCTATACATCCTATATACTTCTAGACATATCCTGTACAGGGATCATGAAGGACCTGGAGACACTGTTAACAAGGTGGGGTACACCTGGAACAGGCTGCCAAGCTATGACACACATGCACACACTACGAGCAATTTGCCTAATCTGCATGTCTTTGGACTGTAGGAGGATACCGGAGCACCCGGAGGAAACTCAATAAAGCATGGGGAGAACATGCAAAAGTTTTTTCATTATTCTTTATTCTGCTTGTCCTGTACATTGTCACAGTAGGCCTGCTGTCAATCCCAGGGTCTCAGGCACTGGGAGGGGTACACCCTGGATGGGGTACTAATCCATCACAGGGCACATAACCGTACACACACAGTCACACACTCACTCACGCACTACAGGCAATTCAGAAATGGCAGTTTTCCTACTTTGCATAGGAAACATTTGCATATGTGTCTTCGAACATTTGCACAGTGCCACAATAATGTTGAAATTTTTTATCTTTGTTCATTTTATGACATAAAAAGTAAATATGCATCAATGTTTGGTGAAAATATTGTGCATTTTTTTCATTTCCAAGAGAGACTGTGTTAACCTCTTTTTAATAAAAAAAATCACTAAAATCTGTTATTTATCAATGGGTGCCTAAACTTTTGCATAAGACTGTATATATAATGTGTTTATAATAAGTTTAGAATAGTTA
>JAOTRS010000004.1:17834566-17852825 GCA_028565755.1 Dinotopterus cunningtoni
TATACAGTATCTCTAACATTATACAGTAGCATAAATACAGTCAAATTATAGCATATCTCCAGAAGAGGATTAAGGCCACAATAAAAAAAAAATGTGTTCTGACTTTCTTTTATCAAAATCCTGACTTTTTTCTCAGAATTCTGACTTTTTTTTTTACCCTTAGTTTTTTACCCAGAGTTCTGTTTTTTTTTTACCCTTAAACATCTTACTTAATCTCAGATTTCTTTTATACTTATTCCTTGAATCTTAGAAATGAACATTTTGGACCAGTTTGCCTTAAACTTTGAATTTAGATAAGAAAATCAAATTCTAAGATTAAAGAAAGAATTCCGAGACAAAAAACAGAATTCTCAGAATAACAATGTCAGAATACTTAGATTAAAGAAATTTTCTTTTCATGGTGGCTCTAATCCTCTTCTATACATATCCCCTGAAGGGGAGGAAATTGCATTTAAAGCCCTCATTCCAGCAACAGTATCGTGGATGTTTTGACAACTGGTATTTAATTCCAAATTGAGTGATTACACTGGGTCTACAGTACAACAAATTGATTGTTAAAGCCTGACGTTCACTGAGTGAGAGAATTACATTCGGTTGGTCAGGTTTACGTAAGCGTTTGTGAATCCGGCACCTTATCCGACATGATCTTTGCCGACAGACAGTCAAGGCAAGGTTAGAAAGTAAATAAAAATATTTTTCATGTCGTATTCATGGTTTTATAAGGTGGAAGTGTCAAAGTATGATATAAGCAGAAAAAGACATTTTGCCAAAACACGATTTATCTGGCAGTTTTTCCAGACTGGCCCACCGGCCCCCAATGTTTTTCTTGTTTCTTTTTGTTTGACCATTTAGCACATTACAGTTCATGGAAAAAGTGCATTTTTGTCATCTCTAAACACCTGTGTGAAGAGTTCATGTTGAATTAAAAGAGCTTCACTGACGGGTGCGTATCTATCCTGACCTGTCCTCATGAATTGTTATTTCAATCAGACGTGCCCATATGTTTCTGTGTAGCCACTTTAGCCTGACACTTTGGCTACTTGCTATTCCACTTTACCCTTTATACCCCCAAGGGAACTTTCTTGTCTGTGTTTTTACTTCAGACTGCAGTTCTAGCTGTCATTCTTTTTTTTCCCCTCGCTGTTCTGTTTTTTTCGTCCTGTGCTTCTGTGTTTTACTAGCTCATCTGTCAGCAGCGCGGTGTCTCAGCGCAGCGTTCCTACCTTTAGTAGACGGCCTCGACCTGTCCCACTCATGTAACTGCCCTTCACCTCTCCGACACTCGCGGATATGTGAAGGTGCAGCGATTAGCAAGAGGACTTTCTGTTTTCACCTGCTAACCTTCCTTTCCAGTTTAAAACCCTGCTGGATTTTGTAAATGACTAGCAAACATTGTCCTTTTTCTTCTCCCTCCATGACCCTTTTCTCTGTCTTCCGCTTAGATAGATTGTGTTTCCTGTCAGAGTGTTAATCTTTCCGTTCACCTCTTTGATCATTTGGCTCATTCCGTTATTTTTCCCTTTGAAGGTCTTGTTCTGGTTCTCATTCCAGATAGATTCCTTCTTTCATTAGACTTGTTAGTGAATGCCTCACCCGGCACATTTTCGCTACGTCGCTGGTTGCTGCTGTCTCTTGAAGCATTTATTCCTTCCTGTCCTGTGTAAACTTGTGACCAAAGACTAATCACTGAGAACGCATAGACAAATTATATACTCATTAACTAGCCCTCAGGGTAAGTCCACATTTTGGTTGCCTGAACAAAAAAAATGGCAGTCTAGAAAATGCACTTAATGTAATTCAAGTCAAATGCATGACAAGCAAATTAGCAGGCCGGTCCTTTCAAGGAAACACAATAAATATGTACGTATTGAAATATCTGTCATGCGCTTAGTGATTCTGGTGCTAATTTGACGGTTGGTGCTGTATTCCCATGAGCAGTTAGCGGTCGCGTGCTGCTTAGCTGTCACAGGCTGCATTGCTGGCGCAGATTCACTGATGTTTTAGGCTAAAAACAATTCAGCAATCTCAGATGGAAATTTAAAGATTTTCTTTTCTCACTCACCGTTTTTCACTGTGTGTTGAGAAATCAAATTAAGAAATAGTGGAGACAATTAAAACAAGCTCATACTGTAGTTCCAGAATTTTCTAGAATGTTCTCAACACATGTAGAATTGTGGTGAAACAGCATGGCCCAAAGTGTGTTGTTCCTCTCACTGTATACCGTGGCGTTTTACTTGATACAGGCTAGATCACACAATCCTGCTTTATACATGTACAGCTGGGAGCCTGGAAGGAAAACAAAGCAAATTTCTAAAAAATATCTTAGTACCAGACGCTGTTATGTTCATACCAAAACTCTGCCAGACATGTGGCATTTTTGAGTTTCCTTGTTTAATATTGCGCTTTTTGTTCCATATTGAGAAAATGTTCAGAAACAGGCAGGGGTAAATGAATGGGGCCTTTTTAAAAATTTAGTTTATTTATTGCTTAACTTCTTCTCTACTGCAAGAGTTGAAAAAAAAAACTAAACTAAACTGGCACGTTCTCCCTTAATTTAAATGTGCTTTGTTGGAATTCGACTCCCGTGTCAGATAAGCGACAAACAAAATCCTTTTCCATAGTTAGAGCCATATTTGTAGCATTATTTTGTCAAAAGAATAAAACAAAAGAGGAGATTGTGTGTTCCCTCACGACCCCGTTTGTAAATCAAGCAACCCCACGTGAGGCTGCAGCTCCGTGCTCGAGAACCCCTGACTCCACAGCTCATGTTTTTCATGCACAATTTGTGTTAATCATCTAGCCCTTTTTGAGCATCATGTACTGACCGCAGGAAGGTTTTTTTTTCTTGCTTGGTGAATTTATTTTAACTGCTGGGCCTGGATATGCCACTACCAGCACCAGACACACAATAACATTTTAGCACGCCTGAGACTGGTCCAAGATCCATATTACATCTGGTCTTTTGGTGTTTTTATCCAGTGAAGGATTCATTGAATCAAGAGAAGGGTTTACACATGTATTGTATGTAGCAACAGATAAAGGTTGGTGTATCTGAGAGACTGGTAATTCACTGTCTTGGAAATGTACTGTTATGTTACAGTATGTATATACAGAGACCATTGCTATGCTTGGAGATCTGATGAAAGAACTCAAACTTAACTACTGCTGTTCTGTACTTAGTTAGTAGGTGTACCCACAGGGGTATTTAGAAATAGAAATAAATCCAACAAAGCAGGGCATTAACACTCCTAAGGGAATTTGTGGGATCATTGTCTTTTAACATTTTCAGTCATTTGTAAATAGCTCATGGTAGTTTTGTTATCTACTGTTGGGATGCACCGAAAAAGAAATTTTTCAGCACTGCTAAATGTGGTGATCATGATTCATGATTTGATGTAATCATGATTTAACCTTCTGTATGTGGTTCATGCCAAAATCTTCACTAAACTTGCTATTTGCATAACATTGAAGTCAGAGAGATACTGTAAGATTTCCACTTTAAGACTAAACATCCTTGTTGAATTTGAATTTCGTGTGTTGTGTGTTTTTTTTCCTGTTCTCATGCCAGGAGCTGGTGGTTAAGACGCTGATTGTGGCCGAGCCTCACGTGCTCCACGCGTACCGTATGTGCCGCCCCGGACAACCTCCAGGGAGCGACAGCGTCTGCTTTGAGGTTCTCGGCTTTGACATCATCCTAGACCGCAAGCTCAAGCCGTGGCTGCTGGAGGTACATGCGATTATTCTTAATCTGTTTTGTTGCCCCTTAAATTTCTCCCAAACTTCTCAGTTCCTGCTGGTCTCTGACTTTTGTGCAGAAAACTGAAAAGTGTACGTTTGGATATGGGTGCCATGTATGTGAGAGTGGAGGCGGGGCAGGTGAGAAAGAAACAGATTGCTGTTAATGTCGACATCACTGATGTGTACTCCATGAGCTCAGCTTACTCCCGATGTGGAGTTTTCCATGTTCTCCCCGGTGTCTGTGTGGGTTTCATCTGAGGTCTCCGGTTTCCTCCCACCTTCCAGAAACATGCCGTTAGGTGGATTGGTTATGCTAAATAGCCCCCCCAGGTTGAATAAATATGTAAATGTGTGTGGGCCTCATTCTCCCTACTGCGGCGCACCCAGTGTTTCCAGGATCGGCTCTGGGTCTCCTCTGATTCTTACTAGCATAAAGCAGTTACTGAGGGTGAGTGATGAATGAACTCAAGTCTCAAATATAAACAGCTTTCTATAGTACGCTACGGGCCAGTATACTGGAACAATCCAGTATTTATCCCAAGGAAGAAGGAAACCTTTTGGCATCCAGTTTTTGGTTGATTTAGCTGCTGTAATTACTCACACACATGAAAAAAATCGTAGCAGCCCATAATCTGTTTATAGAGTTTGATTTGTTTATAGATTATAGATCTCTGATGTAATGAATCAAGTCTACAACCATTAAGTACAAATATTAATATTAAATATTTATTAACACTAATTTAATAGTAGCAAAACAGACTGTAGTACTGTATATTATTATCGAACATTAATGATGTTCGATAATAATAGTAAAAAACTGATCCGCACTCTGGCTGTAGAATTTATTTTAATTATTTTTTTAGAGACAAATGCATCATTTTTCAACATAATTTCCTTGCTTTTCAATACACTGTCCATCTGTCAACTAGCTTTCATATTCCTGCATTAAAAATGTTCTGCGCTGAGCCACGAGCCACAAGTGCACCAGAATCTTCATCCTGGTAGAGCTGCGTTAGGGGGAACGAACAGGGTACAGTCCGATGGAGTGAGATCAGAACTATAGGGAGGACGCTTTAACACCTCAAAACAAAAAGAAAAAAAGTTTTTGCACAGTCCGAACACAATCCGAAGTTAATTCTTCAGATCTTTAATAAGTAAGTTCTTACTGGAACGAGCACTGTTGATTGTTGAACCATTTACCTGATAACGTTTCAACACTGGCCCTCATTGTGATGAATCCACGCCTTGTCGCCAGTGACGATTCTCTTTAAGAAACTTTTACCTTCATTAGAGTATAAGTCCAAATTTTGTTAGCAGAGTGGAGTGCGGATAATTTTTGACTCATCCTATTATAAAGTATGTCTGTATAGGCTCACCTAAAATCAATTGGAAAGTGTCTTATTCTAGTCTTCATCTATTCAGTTCTAGTGATCTTGTGCAATAGTAGTCTTAGCGTCGCGTTCTTGGATGACCGGAGTGGAACCCGATGTGGTGCTTTACCTCGGGGTTGACTGTATTCTGCATTGCGCCATGCTTTTCAGTCCAGTACGGCTCAACATTTGAGATACAGTGCCTATTCACTCAGCTGGAACTAACCTGGCAATTTTGCTTACGTCTTTTCTCAACAAGGTGTTTTCTGGCTGCCTGAACCATGCCAAGAACAAAGCTACTGAGATACAAATTTTCCCCATTTCGGTGTTTGATTTTATGCCGTGTGTGATTGTTAATTGCATAAATTTAAGTTAAACTTAACGTCTTATAGCTATCAGGAAGAATAGTTTAGTGAATCATGAGATGATGTAAGTTTATGATTATTACACAAAAGTTTTCAAAGAAACATGCGAAAAATATGTTTTGTTATTAGGTGTTCGAGCAAAATCCTGCTTCTCCAGAAATGTTATTCTACCGTGCGTAAGCTTTTACTCCATTCTTTTTTTTTCCTTTTTTTTTTTTTGCTATAGGCGTAATTTTTGTTACATCTGCATTTATATAAAATTATATGTGCATTTCTTCAGGTGTACTAGAGAAAGCATGTGCTGCTGAAAATAGAAGTGCTAATTGAACAGTGGGGCTTGTTTAGAGTTTAGCTAAATGTACAGTGGATAGAGAAAGCAGATGCTATATTGAGTCCCTGAAGTGTTTTTATACAATAAGAAATTTTTCATCTCAAATGCATTACCCTTTCAGCGTGTATATGTGAGCTGTAAAGCTGGAACGGGGTGCAGAACATGCTTCAGGTATGTGGATGCTGAAGATTAGAGCCAAAACGCTGTCTGGAGTGTCTCGTTAAAAAAACAACAACAACAACAACAACAACAACAAAAACTTTTAAGACAGCAACGATAAACAGGAAGAGAGTAATCACGTAAACACGAGAGTAATATTGCTTATGCTAGGTTCCAATTTCTCTCTCTCTCTCTCTCTCTCTCTCTCTCTCTTGATCTGTGTGTGTGTGTGTGTCTGTCTGTCTGTCTGTCTGTCTGTCTCTCATTCTCTTTCTCTCTGACTCACAAAAAATGTAGGTCAGGACTGTAATTTCAGGGCCCATGATTGCTAGAATTCTTTCTTATTTTAGTTGTGCGTGTGCATGTGTGTGTGTGTGTGTGTGTGAGAGAGTAAGTGGGTGGTGGTGGTGTTAAGGGGGTGCTGTGGATTTATGGAATGCATGTTTCTGAACATTCCATGTCAGGTTTTCTTTCCGTCTCACACATGATGTCAGCCAGTTAAAGCATGACCCAAATCCTTTAACCCAAAGTGTGTGATTTTTTTTTTTCACTCAAAAAACTGAGAAATCTTACTTCCACTCTTTTCCCTTCCCTTCTAGTTATGACTCCAGGATATGAAGTGACTTCTAAATAGGAAATATTTAATAATGTTTATTAGTATCATTATTATTATTATTATTATTATTAAAAACAAAAAAGTTTTTTTTCCCCAAAAAGCATTTTTTCCCCCATGACCTCCTAATAAATTCTTCATAGGTGCTTGAAAGTTTAAAGATACACAGATCGTTTCTGTCTGCCCGCTGTGTTCGAGACTTGTAGCTCTCGGGGGCGTACGGAGCCGGAGTTCACGGGCCGGGTCCTCGAAGGGCTTGGAGTCGCTGCGAATGGAGAAGAGTGCAAACACTGGTAGATACAGTTGTTACACTCCGGCGCTAATGATCTCTTGGTGCTACTAGCAGCCCACCGCAAACTGTCATCAATTAACATCCCCGCAAGTTCCGCACAGAGGGGGAAAAAAAGCTGTTTCTCTTTCACGCTACATTTACAGCGGTACACATTTATTTCTGATTTCGAGAGATTAGTCAGGAGACACTTGGAAACTCTCGGAGTCTCAGTAGAGGCAGCATGGACTCACCGTAAACTTTTACAGCGCCGGTGTGTGTACTGTTGTAACGTATATCAGTAATCAGCTCCTGATTAGCTTTAATGTATACTTTTATAAACTATTATGAAACGTCATTGAAATGAACAAAAATACTAAAGCTCATAACAGAGTGAATGTAAAAAGTGAGATTTTAAAAAACAAATGTTCACTTAAGAATAATTAAAGTACTACTGCTATTATTATTATTATTATTATTATTATTATTATTATTATCATTGTTTCCAATGCACTATGCATTTTCCTAGATGCTTTCCATCACAGACTCCAGTCTTGCCTGATTGGTGTCAGCCTAGATTAAGCAGCCGTTCTGATAGCAGTCCCAGCCCTCAGCCTCTAATGGTGTTAGCGAGGCCCTTTTCCTGCCTGGCTGCAGACAGCCTGCGAACTCCCGAGTGCAAGCCAACCTAACGAGGGAACGAAACTACGTCCCAAATCAATTTTGCGCACATATGCACACTCATCTAAAAGGTAGATGATGTATAAATGTAGAACAGAATTTTTTTTTCCCCCCTCTTGCTTGGCACATATTTCAAGGAAATGTCCTTCATGTTAACTTCAGTAATTATGTTACAAAGTAATTATGCTTCTCAGCCTTATAGGCTTTATTGCGATTTATTTCTCAATAAGCTTTTGTGTCTGTATGCCGGCAGACAGAGTAACAAGAATACACTTATAAAGCATAACTACTTAAACTAAAGCCCTTCATCCAAACCAAACCGAAAAAAAGAAGAAAAAAAAAACCAAGAGCTCTTTTTAAAACACATTATAATATTTGCATGGAGCTTCCAAGCATACACCTGCTAAAATTATTCCGTAGCGCTCCTCTGTTCGTCAGAGGTATGACGGGAACACGATAGGAGGCAGCACGGCTCGGCAAAACGTTCAAGCCCGTCAGACACACAGCATTGTGCCGTGCCGAGAGAAAAGGCAGCTTTTGTTACGATCCTTATCTTAATTCCCCAGGTTTTTCCGACAACCGCTTTTACCTCCCTTTGACATTCAAAACATTTGGGGCATTTACATGAGCGGGGGACGCCCAAACAGCGTAACTCGAGAAGCCTCACTTTCTCCCCTAGAAGTGGTTAGTCGCCGTTGTTCGGTTCTTTTAGCGACTGCTGCTGTTGGCATGCTAATTTTCAGGGCAATGCGATTCAGGTTTATGTTGCTAGGAAGGATAGCCCCCTCCAGAGGTCAGGAGGATTCCAAAGGGACGTGAACACCCATTAGTCAAATGCTGCGGTGCAACACTGATATCATTGCCCCCTGGGCCCACTCTCTGTTTTTTTTTTTTTCTTCCCCTCTGCCGGTTTTTTCCCCCCCCAAGTCTTTGCAGAAGCCGGTCACACTGGAGCTGTTAAGCTGGCGTGATGAATAATGCAAAGGCAAAAGGAAAGGGAGATATTCAGGGTACACAGAAAGATTGAGGGACAGAAGAAGATAGACAAAGAGGAAGAAAGGCGGAGAGAAAGCCAGATAAAATATACATTCACAATAATGCGTCCCAGGTCCATGAGGGCGGACTCGGGCTGGGAGGGGGTTCATTATGGTTATGAATTTTGCGTGGCGGCTTTTACAGGCCCGCCGTACAGGGGTGGTCGACCCCTCACTGCGTTCAGCCTTATTAAAGCCCAGATTACTTTGCGGAATCTAAACACACACATGCACACGTATAAATACAGGGATTTTTTTTTTTTTAACCAATACAGTAATTATCCCTATAGACATGTAGGCGGGAGTCTTTGTCCTCAGTGACAGGAGGGGGCCTGTAATATTGTGGTCATTTGGTTCCCACCAACATATAAAATTAGGCCTACACACACACACACACACACACACACACACACACACATGTATATACACATATATCCACACAAAATGCACAACAGTTATTAAACCAGCAATCAGCTCAGTCAAGGGCCAGAGCACATGACCTCAGCATACACAGTCACATCTCTCCTTCGTCTGGCCAGCACATAGTGAATGGCAAACAAACACAGCACTTTGTGTCACCAGGTTTGTAACGTGTCGAACATGCACCGTTATTAGGGTTTGTTTTTTAGGAGATCTGGCCTAATTGCCACCCTGCAGGAGAGAGTGTAGAGTCTGTCTGTAGATGATTGGCAGCCAGTGAAGGAGCCATGAGTCAGACGCATTTAGCTACCGAGGGGCCAAAGTGCCTCCCAATCTCATCTCACTTCCTTTCTCGACGTTGGTTTCTGTTTCTCCGTCTGTCTCTCCAGCGTTCCCAGCCCGATCATTTCAAGATGAGCTCGGTCACTTCTTTCCCTTGAAACGCGACATAAGCCAGACCTCGGCTCTTTCTTCCCGAGCAGAGCGGCCGAATGAATGGAAGTGATCTGGATCAGAGAGCGTACACAAACAGAGGCCCATTTGAAGGTGCACTCAGATGCGCCTGTTTGATCTTACGGCTGTCTCCGCGACCTTCTGACGGCCAATTCCCTCGTGTTGCGACGTGCAGGCCGGACATGCGTGCTTTCACATGACACACGGCTACAAAGCTTGTACATTCTTTCAAAGAACTTGGCCATGTTATGTTTGGTATGTCTTTGTGCAATTTTTCAAAAATGTATAAAAACGGTTGCTTTTTGGAGAGGGCGACAGCAATTCTGACACAGGAAAAGAACTATCTATTCTAGTCAAAAATAAAAATTCTAACTGGAATTTGGTAATGCAAACTTCATGGATGTCATGAATGCATGCACGAAACAGAAAAAATAACCAGATTTTTTTATATCTGATGGATTTAGCGAATAATATTTTAAGGCCTTGTTGCCTGCGTGCGTTTGTTCTCCTTTGTACACTTACTGTTAAGCAAATTCCCCGATTTTGATTCATCTGTACAAGTGGCTGTGGCACGTTTTGATGAGTTCAATAACTCTAGATGGCAGTGTTTAGCTTTCCCATGTGGTGCCGTTCGGAGATTTATTAAAGAATGATAGCAGCCATCCATTCATCTGTCTGTCTTTATCTCTACTCACACAAAAACTAAATTACACTTTTACTGTACTTTCTGAAGAAATAGACACCTTACAGATGGGCAATGCAGTGAAAGAACCATGACAGTCATACTGCCATTTATCATTAAGCGATGGCTTTGTGCAGCCCAAGAGACTGTGTGCGCGCGAGCGTGCGTGTGTGTATGTGTGTGTAGAAGGCTTTTCAGCCGTATGGTATAGGTGACCTCAACGGCTGCAGGTTGGCCAGATCCCTGACCTTTAAAACGCACAGGCGGCAGCTATCAGGTTTCCGCGCTGGAATTAGCCACTTGAAATGCAGCGAAGGAACAAAAAAATGATTGATAACGATGTGAAACGGGAGCCGCAAAGGTTTTCCTAGGGCACCCGACTGTAGCGGCCTTCTCTCTCCACCCTCTGATTAGCATTGCAGCAGCCGGTTCGTTCGCAGCCGGTATTTCAGTACCGTGTTTTTTTTTGTTTGTTTTTTTTTTTGCTCCCTGAGAATCCGAGAAAGCAACGCTCATATATTCTCACATGGGCACGGATATGATGCTCTTTCTGAAAATAAATATCACATATCAAGTTTTTTTTTTTTTTTTTTTTTAAATATTCCTCTGCAAGCTTTTGTGTTCCTCGCAAATATTTGTTTTGTGCTTGGCGGTCAGAGCGTGCAAAATTTATGCTTGTGTTTATTTCCTTGATTTCCTCAACAGGAATATTCAAATCATATCTTGTAAAATTTAGCTCACGCAGCGAGTGTGCGTCTGCACTCGAAGAACACTAATCAAAATCGTTAGCCCACAAGTAGATCAAAGTAAACTCGAACCAAAAGCCTCATACATGTGGGACTAATCGCGCAGAGAAATTGAATCATTGAAGCTTCGTCTCTCACCATCAGTCCCTGAGATCACTGACAGGTTATTTATGCATCAAAGCCTGATATATTCAGGTGGGGAGGTGGAAACTAAAGACTCGAGTCAGTATGGTTTACCCCTAAAGAGGGCTGTTAATTGGGCTGGGTTTTAAAAATACCGAATAGGGAAAATTGCCAAATGTTTTACTTCTTTTGCTTCCTTTTTCCTGGGACATTATTATTACGGTTCATTATCGTTTACTTTTATTTTTTCATGAGGAAAAAATGGTCATCATTGACAATTTTATTTAACCCTCCCAGACTTTTTATCCAAAGATGTGTAGCTATGAGTTTTTTTTTCCCCCCAACTTCAGGGATTCAGTAAGCTCAGATCTGCTCAGCTTCCTCTTCACGAGCCTGGCCCGATCGCACACTGATACCTACGAATTAGAGTGAGAAAAAGCTTGAACGCTCTTCCATCGAGCTCCAATGAAAACCCTTTTTTTTTAATTATCAAGAAGAATAGGAATTGAAAAAGAGCTATTCTTTATACCTGACATGGTGAATGTGCGACACACCTGGGTTGCCAAACTTGATGAACCCTTTTTTGTAGTTTTTTTGAATCAAGTCATTTGTGTGGGTAACGTTGCACAGCAGCTCAAAGCATCCAGTGAGTGTACTGTATGTGTGTGAAAGCGAGCGAGAGAGAGAGAGAGAGAGAGAGAAAGAGCTGCTAAGGTTACAGCTGGTACAGTAAATTCGTTGATTTAGCCCGCCATGGCCGGTCCTCTCTCCTTTTATTTGCGCCTGGCACTCAGTTGTGATGTAAATATTATCTTACAGCTCACTTCTAAGCTGGACACACATCAGTAAGCACCTTTGTGGGATTAGCATCCAGCCAGGACTTGAATTATCCAGGGAACTGGAAGGCTTTGTGTAGCCGTGGCCGCATAGGAGGAGGGATGCAGCTGGGTTGCTCTTTTCACCAGCTTTTTTTACACCACGTCCCGATCTGCCACCGCCGTGCGCGTCCGCGCTGCCCCCGCGGCCCTCTTAAACACTCTCAGCCGGCAAAACACAGTAAACCTGTTTGACGAGAGAGAGAGGGGGAAAAAATACGATAGCTGTTTACGGATTCCTTTCACACTTCTGAGATGCATTAAGAGAAATTGGCATTGACGCCGTGAATGGAACGACTGCACTCGTACTAACAGATCATGCACAGAAAGGAGGGGGGGGGGATTTTTTTGTTTTTCTTAAATATAGTAGGCAAAAAAAAAAAAATTATAATAATAATAAATAAATAAATTTGCCAGCATTCTGTTGTGGGGAATTTTTCTACCCGAATGTGTCAGATGGTTGTGACTTAGCTCTTGTGCTGAGAGGTGGCACTTCTACTGTTATTTGACCTCACTTTTTTATTTTTTATTTTCCATCGGCCAGCAATTCAATCAGTGCACTCTTTCGGTCCTTTTGTTACACAGAGCAGCTCTCGGGCCATCTGGAGAGACAGAGCAAAGAATTGATTTTGGCATGTTACAAATAACACTTGATACCTGAATTCATTGGCTTGACAACTGTTTACCTGCTAAAAAGGAAAGGACGGTTATCGTGAGATCCGGGAAGTTTCGGGGGTCGGGTGTGTATGTGGGTGAGGGGAAGTTATCAACTTCCACGGCACCCCTTATTAGCAGAGGACACGATACAGTCTCCTGATACGGTAGTTTCTTATGCCATGCAGATAAGGCCGGTTTAAACAAGGATGCTCAGAGGAAACAGAGCCAAGCCACAGAAAAAGAGAAAGGGAGCGAGAATCAGAGAGAGAGTGAGATTATGCGGGTGACTGACAGGAGACGCTAGCTATCAAGTGACAGCTGCCCCCAGCTCGACAGGATGTACACAGAGACGAGGTCAAAGGTCAATTCGACCCCAAGCACCCTAGAAAAGTTTCCCCTTCACTAAAGCGTTTCCTGGGAACGCAAGGAAGAAAGAAACACTACACCCCCGCAAAAATACACTCTGGTGTTTATTTCCAGATCAATCGCGCTCCGAGTTTTGGGACAGATCAGAAGATTGATTATGATGTGAAGAGAGGGGTCTTACTCAACGCGCTGAAACTGCTGAACATCAGGTAAGTGTTGTTGTTTTTTCTTTTTTTAATTGGGCACTCAGTATTCCCTCTCAGTACTGAAATTGTGATTAAGAGAGAGGAGGAAGTTAACTGTCCATCTTTAAAAGGTGAAAAAGCATCTTTTGATATTTAGGAGCATCCTGATTATGAGCATGTAATGCGAGAATGTTATGCACGCTTGCTCGTGCTGGTTTATTAGAATCCGTAACAGGGTGTGAAACAGTCCTCCAACATGTTTTTACATTTCCACAGATTCCTATAAGCGTGCATTCCTGCTTAGAATCGTACCTGCTTGTACAGGATGTGTAATGCGATGTGTAACATCGAACACACCTTCTGTTTGAGCGCGCGCAAAGATTAATCACTCGCACGCAGGACATGTTGTGTACAGTATCCCGTGCACACGTGAGTTTACCCGCGCTCGTTTGTGTGTGTATGTGTGTGCGCGAAGACAACAGTCCCCAGGTAGTACACACAGTCCAGGCTGATTGATCATCTCAGACCTGACCTCTAAGCTTGGACTCTCGTGCCCTAAATATAGCCTTCCATAGCAGCACAGGCACTACATCAGGACATAAGAGGACGCGAACGCTCTGCAGCTCGCGGGATCTCGTTTCAAATGTGTAAACGAACGCATTTTGATCTCACATGCCAGAATGAATTTATTCCAGCCTCTCCAGACTTTGAACGCATCGCGGCATTAAGCAGGCGGTAGATCGTCAGCATCTGAGCGACCAGTCTTCCCCGTTCCAGAAAGTTAGAATGACTTCTTTAGTGCTCGGAATTAGTAATACAGTGGCTGGGATGTAAAGAGATCTTAAAAGCATGGTGTCCAACAAAAGACACTCATAATTCAACAAACTCTGAGAGCCTGAAAACCAAAATATTTTTTTCCTCTCTACAGAGCGAGCGATAAGCGTCGAAACCTGGCTCAGCAGAAGGCCGAGGCGCAGCGACGCCTCTACGGCCAAGGCACCATGAAGAAACTTTCAGCAGGTTCATCCGACTGGGAAAAGCAGCGCCTCACCCTGGAGAGGAGGAAAGAAGAGCTGGTGAGACGGAATATCTTTTTTTTTTCTTCTTCTTCTTCTTGCAGTAACTTTCTCTAAAACTTTTCCCCAGGCTCACGCGTAATGCTTCGTTGGCAGTTCAGGGCGACAATGTAGTATTTAATTATTCATGTTCAGAAATTACAGAGGTAATACATTTCAAACTTTTAAGTGGCAGTTCGACGAGACGTGCTCTGTGCTCCAGTCCAGCTCTTGATTGGTCTTTCGGGCCAAGCTTTATCGTATCAAGTGATGAATGAATGTAAAATTGCCGCAGGTAGGTGGTATTTTCAAAGGCCAGGGCGAAAAGTGCATAAGAGGGTAAGAGCGTGGGATGGTGGGGGGCTTCGGCAAGCGATCATGTTCTAGTGTTTAGCAGAGATCAGTGACTATAATTGGAGGCACCCTGCTGCTATGCTGCAAATTGACCATCTGACCTTTTCACAATTACCGTTTTTGATGTATTAAAATGGGAGCGCGGGACTTAAATCCATATGAATCATGATTCGGCTCTCCGTATTAACAAGTGTAAGAGAGGGTTTTTTTTTTTGCATCGGGCGCTCTGTTCACTCTTTGATACTTGACTTCATTAAGGCACCTCTAATGGGGTAGGTGGACGCCTGGTGTTGTTGTTGTTGTTTGTCGAAAGATGGCCAATGGAGTTGTATCCTTTCTTAGGTCCTCACCTTTGTATATTTTTGTTTTAGAAAGAGAGACTTGCCCAGGTCCGCAAGCAGATCTCCAGGGAGGAGTATGAAAAGCGTCATCTGGGGAACTACAGGTAGGCCACAGGAGCATCTCCACCCGTGGGACGCATCTTACATTTATAAGGTCAGATAAGGAGCAGGAGTCTCCCAGGAGAATAAAGCAACAGAGAAAGTAGAGCTGCACAGCCCAGTTCAGAAAAGGACGGAGAAAGAGTAGAAGACAGAAATGATAAAAGACAGTGGCCGGGGTCTGGAATTGAATGCCCCTTGGTATGCACACACGCGCTTAAACATGCACATACATATACCCGGGGCATGTTATGCCAAAGTATCAGGAGCTTTTCTCTCACGTCAGGCCACTGCGAACAGGGAGCATCAATTTTTAATATTCGCCTGTCAGATGAGCAGATGCCTGCTTCAGAAGACAAGTCAGGGGTGGTTTGGCTTCACCTCATCCTTTGCTCTTCACATGCTGCCTAATGAAGACCCCCCCAATTGGGAAGCGGCACTGGGACTTGATTAAGGCGGCCCTCATTAGACGAGTCTCCCAACTAACCTTTTTTCCGTTTACTGGAACGGGGTTCAGGTACAGGGAGCCTGCTTCAAAGAGGAGCCAAAGCCATTTAGCGTCTCTAGCATTTATCACTCCGCTCGATGAGTAATTGTGACGAGTCGCTCCGGAATAACGCCACCACTTAAAAACGGCACAGAGGAAGCAAGGAGAGTGAATCTGGTTCTTGTTCAACTGATGTAATTTCTATTCCCTGCATCTCTATTCTAATATCCCCCCACCCTTAAAAAAATATGCTGAAACATTAAAAAAAAAAAAAAAAACTTCCAGGTGAACCAAGAATTAAACATACGCCATATGAAGAAGGCGAAGCGAGAAGATATAAAGAGACATGGGCTTCTAAAAGGTTTTTGCTGCTATACAAGTTTCGCCATAATGCAGGCTTTAATAGATTTTAGAGCTTTATCCAAGGATCTTAACATTTACATTAGTTGATCCCTTGATTATGCCGCAGCTGGCCGAGCTCCTAACTAAAGAGCACGCTTAAATGTTAGCAGAACATTTACCAGTCAGAACGGTGTAACTCTAACAGATATTACTTATCATTCCTAATGCCTTATGTTTATATAGATTAAGGTCGTGACATGTAATTTCTAGCTGTATGATGTAACTACATGGCTTGTTCCTCACATTTAAACATTATTCTGTTCATTCTTCAGCCTCGAGGGTCTTTCCAACGCCTTAATAGTCACATCAACAAAAGTGCATTACTATAATACTAATGCTGGTGTCAAGAGAGTGATTGAGAATGGTTTAAATAATATGATAAGCAGGTGCATTCTCCTCGCTCACCCTCTATCGCCTTTCTCTCTCTTTCTCTCTTTGCTTACAGACGTATTTACCCCCCAGATGACAAGCTGCTCTTGGAGAAGTATGAGGGCCTCCTCTCGGTTGCCTTTCAGACGTTCCTCGCTGGGCGAGCAGCCTCACTTCAAAAGGAAATGAATAATCCTCTGAAACGAATGAAGGCATGTACCTGAGTCTCAGCTGGCTCAGAATGCTCTTTCTTCCCCCCCTCCTTTCTATCTCTGTTCTCTCGGTGTCTCCTTCTCTCATTCTTTCCTTCTCTGTATTTAGACTTCCCCTTCAGCTAGAAAATAGCAAGAGAAGAAAGGAAATAATGCAAGATGCTGTTGTCGTGGCTCCTCCTTATGCTTCCTGCTATTACCTCGTTGCCCAAGTCTAAGGCTTTCCAGTCCATAGCGGACATGATGTTTTAAGACCCGAGACCCCTTTTTGTTACAAGAACTGCCTGCTGTTTTTACTCTTTTTCCCTTTGGCCTCTGTTTTCATTTATAGTCACCTTGAGTTCATCATTGTGCCATGCTTCCTTTCAGAAATATTTGGATGGTGGAAGAGGTTTTTCAAGACACGAATATGTCAGCTCAGGCACATCAGCGTGCAGCGTTGTTGCAGGGCCTCTTTAAGTATCGCCCATCCGCACTTTGCAGTTTAATGGAGTTTAAGCTGCCTGGGGTGGAATCAGATAGAAATGCTTTAGAGTGGATGATATGGGCTGTTCTGCTACTTTCTATATACACAAAGTGGGGAAAGCAGTGAACAGCATGTGATGCCTATAGAGTTTAATCTGTGGACCGGCCTTGTTTGGTCAGGATTGCTGTCATTGCCACACTGGTTGCTGAATCTGCTTTCTCATTCCATTAACATTTTTAAAGCAAAGAAATAATGGCCTAGAATTGCCTTGATTAAAAGGGACTATTATGCAAAAATGCACTTTTTAGTCATTTTAGACATTGAGAGACATCTCGTGTTTAACAAACTAAAATAAAATGCCTTTTCCATTTTTGTATTGGCATGGCTTAAAAAGAAACGTTTTAATTTCTCCCCTATAGTGACCTCATATAAGAAGACCTTATATATACTATTGTGAAGTAGTATATTCGCTCAGCTTATTGCTCAGGTTTGCTGGTCTCTGGAGGGGCAGGGTTAGGCAGTAACTCATTTACATAAACACAGAAACAGCGCATTTGCAGGAGGAGTGAAATGAAGGGAGTTTGAGATATTTAAACAAATCCATTATCTAGGGGGTGTTTCAGCAGGATAATTAACAGACCCATGTGGGGGGAACATCGAGACACACGTTATAGAAATAGTTAAAAAGGGAACCTTTAATAAGAAGTGGCTTTTTCTGAACAGGGAGAAGATAACAAACATTAACTTGCAATGTGAACATTTTACAGCTTGGTTTTGTTTGCCTTGATGCCTGAGCAGTGGATTTTAATCTAGATTTAGGAAGGAATGCATGCATGTGGTGAGAAATAGAATTGAATATGAATACGTCTAGGGACACTGAAGAGCCGGTAGGAGCCGGATGTTAACTCAACAGAATTTTTTTTTTGTGGACGACAGGCAGTATTTCTCATTATAAAGCTGCATTAATGACTGGAGACAAATGTTCATCTGAGACCCGTTTTTCAGTGACATTTTATGCCAAGGATGTTTCAGAAAATTTCATTTATTGCGTATCAATCAGGCTTTTTTGAGACCGTAAGGATTCCAAGTTCCAAGCTATCATTTAGTCTGTGTACACTAACACAAGGTAAAGAGTGTTTTGAGTATGCCAACCAAGTTGTGTATAGTACTCAGGGTCTATAGGATCTGCAATACCAATTGCTATGCCACTACACAGTAAAAGGACACCTTTGTTTGAAATAATATAATGATTGAAAAACTTCAATCACTTTTATGCAAATCTATTAACCATGTCCTGTTTGAGTAACTGTTCCACAACATTTATTCAACCCTGTTATCTAAACACGTTTAAAACAAGAGATATAACTACAGTATTTAGATACGTGTCGCTATTCCTTGAAATTATTAT
>JAOTRS010000004.1:17928981-17940003 GCA_028565755.1 Dinotopterus cunningtoni
AAAACAATATTATTATTATTATTATTATTATTACAAACCTCAATATTGAACATCAATTTGTAGTGTGGTGTTAATGGCAGATATGCCAGACATTAGCACATCACTTTAAAATTATTTTAGAAATCATTCACCGCTGTCTCACAGGACTGGCATCATAACCTGGCAATCCAGACTGAGCAGATCCTGTTACTGAGAGGAATAAAGGTCTGTGGAATCAACTTTGATTGAGGCAGAATGATGGCAGGGATTCGATTGGGGCTAGCTGCCCTCTGATCTGAGCTCTGTGCCCTTGTCTTGTTCTACCTCCACCCCGTGTGCTTACGTAAAAACCCAAGTTATCTACCCCTGGGTAGATACCATTATCACACGCAAGGCCTCAAGTAGCATTTCATATCCTGTTTGGGTTATCCTTAATCTGCAGAATGCAGGGCGAAGAGAGGGAGAGATCGAGGGAAGGATGGATGGAAGGGGTGGAGGGAGCGAGGGCGGGAGGGGAAAGAGAAAGAGGAATAAGACTGTAAGACATTTTTCCATTCCATTTCACAAACATCCATCTGAGAATAAAATGCTGGGAAGAGGGCAGAGTAATGTATTCATCTCTGAAGCAAAGTGGGATTGGTGGCAGCGAAAAAGACAGGGGAGAGAAGGACAAAGGAAGGAGGGAGGGGGAAGATGATATCGCACCACTGTTTGCTGTAAATTGATGCCAGAGCAGTTGATTATTTTGACTGTGGGCCCAAACAGAGGCTTACTCGTCGACGCTATATGCCGTACATCTGTCATCTCCTGGTCGCACACCTGCACTTGCCACCGTCTGCACATCCCTGGCATTTTTGCAATGTTTTGATGCATTTTTAATTCTTCCAGTAACCATGGAAATATGATTTTCTTTCTGTCTGTTTCTTTTTTTGGCAGAGAAGACATAAAACAATGCAGGTGCTAGGCAGAGCGCCCAGGGCGACAATATTTGAAAAGTCTTCAAATGTGAGCGAGAACGCCAAAGCCTGCCAGCAAGGTCACAGTGGTGGCTGCTCACCGATTGTCAAGTTGCTCCTCCAACAGTAAATACACTTCCAGCACACATGCAACAGCACAGAGTTTAAAATTTGGTGAAGACTCATGACCTTGCAAATTCTGTGAGCATGGTTTGGCGTGAGCTTTGGTTTTGGGGACTTTCTATGACAGCCCGACATCATTATGATTCATTTGACTCCGGATGAAACATAGAGATGAAGACTTATTGTTTTTTTGCTTTCTCCACTACCCCTGAATACATTTGTTTTTGCTCCATGCACTCATTTGTTTGGGAAGAATGGCAAATTGTGCTGGCTAATCTGGACAACTTGGCAGCTTGGTGTTCTCCTCCAGGAACACCAAGTTGCTCAGGAATATATTGCTTGAGAACAAATTGGCACGCTACTGACAATTGTTGATTGTCTGAACTAATGCTGTTATTTTATTTGTAATGGAAATCCAATCCATATATATAGTAATACTTTGATATTGAAATATAGAATCACGATTAGTACAAGAACTTTTAACCATTCTTAAAAGTGAAAAGAACCAAGTCGGTGTCATGAGTAGGTCAGTGGTTAAGGCTTGTGGTTTGTAAGGTTCCAGGTTTGAATCCACTGACCACAAAGTTGCCAATGGTGGGCCCTTGAGCAAGGCCCTTAACCCTCAACTGCTTAGATGTATAGTGAGGTAAAAATGTAGGTCACTGTGGGTAGGGGTGCTGAATATACTGTAAGTACATGAAATCTTTAGTTTATGCCTAATGTACAAGCATAAGCACTTACTTAACACTTTCATTATTTCATTTGTCCCCCAAAACAATTCGACTGAAGTTTGATAAAAGTTTTGTATTGTAGGCCCACCTGCCTTCATGCCTTGGCATGTTGTGTGTGCTGAGATTCTTTCTGACTTGTCATAACTGTAAAGAGTGCTTATTTGAGTTACAATAGCTTGTCTGTCAGCTTGAACCAGTTTAATCATTCTCTAGTGCCCTCTCACACCAACAAGGCATTTCCATCCCCAGAACTGCTGCTAACTGGATGTTTAACGGCAGATCTTGATCTGTATCTGCCTGTTTCTATGTATAGCACTGCTGCCACTTGATTGATTTACTGACTGACTCAATAATTGCATAAATTAGCAGGTATAGAGGTGTTCCTAATAAAGTGGCTTGTGAGTGGGTCGGTGAGTGCATGTTTCAAAAGATAGATAGATAGATAGATAGATAGATAGATAGATCTTTGACCCTCCATCCACCAACCTTTCATTCTCTCCTGCTGTCCACTAAAATTTTTAAAGAAAAAAAAAATCTATTTAAACTTTGGCCTTGTCATGCTGCCTTTGAGTATCTTTTTGTTCATGGCTGGCTAGCCTTACATTTTCTGGTTGGTGATTGGCAGAGTGTCCAGCAGGCCAGTGCCTTGAAGACTACCACAGTAGTGTCTGGTGGGTCCACCGTTATTGATTTCCTGCTTGTGCTGGCTGCCTGAGCTGTCAGTCAAGAGCTCGGAACAGTGGGATGTCATTGGGAGTTCATTGACAACACGTGCTACTTGGCAGATGTGATGCCAAGAGCGAATGAGCAAAACATGTTAGCGTGAATGACAGCAATAGCACAATAGTGAGTGAGTGAGAGAAAGAGAGAGAAAAAAGCCCAGTCAAGAATGCTATGAAAATGGATGTGATCATCTTAAATTAAAAAAAAAGAAAAAGAAAAAAAAGTTTTCAGAGTATATATATACACTGTGGGTTGAATGGAATTCTTTCGGTCCTGAGAGAAAAAATTTCTCACTTGGCAGGAACTTGATATGGAGTTATTTCACTTTTGTAGAGTACTAGAGCTTGCTGCTCACAGTGAACCAAGTGATTAGTTACAAAGAATAATCTTGGGCACAATGATTAATCTACCTTAGAGACAGTGAAGTGGAAAAGTATTGAGAAACATTACACCTATTGAAGCTCACGGTTCGATTTTCAGTGACAGGTCTGAAGTGTGAGAATGAATATCTTTCTCTCTTATAAAAAGTGAGGAGAATTACTACAGAAAAAGTGAAGAAGAACTTTCGAGATGGGCTGACCCAAGTACATAACTTGACTTTAACTGACCATGTGAGCTCACTTTTTTCTTTCTTTCTCATAGGAATGTCTTCATGAATAGACCGACACTCTTTCGTGTGATTTAATTCATTAATGTCAGTGTTATATTCACAAATGGCCTTTTGCAATCACTAAAGGCAACTTCAGGTGCATCCAAATAATTTGGTTCAATCTGTAAGACTTACTGAATGGAACATCATACAAAGGTATAGAGTAATGCACATCAATAAGCCTACAGTCATATTACATATAGAAATGTAAAATATTTGTGACTATGTGTGCATGATGTTATTAGGTTTACAGCATACACCATAATAAAAAATGATCTTCGACAAAAATTATTTAAAAAATTTTGTCCATTTTGAACAGGTGCATCATTTTAAGAAGCCCTGCCAATAAAAAGCCTTAAAAATAAATACATTAACAAGTAAAATAAAATTTTATAGATAAAAATTAAGCTAATTTTACTATCTTTATGTCTTTGTCTTAATATGCATGCTGTTTTTTTATGCTTTATTATACTTGATCCTATTTTGTACACTGACACATTTTCTTCTTTTATTAATTTATCTTTTTTTTTTTACATTATTTTAAAATGAGCTTTTACTTTTTGAAATTAATGCTCTGTCACATTTAAAGAAGAAAACATTATCAATTTTTCAAAACATCTTTTAAAGATATCATGTTGCCATTAATGGGCCTCAGTCTTACCAGCACCAATAGAGCATCATTAAATATAGAAATATCCATAAATACTTTAATGATGTCTTTCCTCTTCCCCTCATTTTAATGTCTTTGAAGTCTCTAAAATCACAAAACATCACCGCTTTACGATATGATGGTAAAAAAGATACTGAAATAATCTTAAAATACAGTACACCCTCTTATTCTTCAAAAGGCATGTAAAGTCATTCTGGAAAACCGGTTTTCTAATTGCTATGTATTAAATGCAGCAGAAATGTCGCGACTCACTAGGATACAAAGTAAACAGATAGTTTTTTCAG
The DNA here is from genome assembly GCA_028565755.1 of Dinotopterus cunningtoni. Taxonomy (NCBI): domain Eukaryota; kingdom Metazoa; phylum Chordata; class Actinopteri; order Siluriformes; family Clariidae; genus Dinotopterus; species Dinotopterus cunningtoni. Next base: position 17,933,097 of record JAOTRS010000004.1, read on the forward strand.
CACATACTGCTGTACAGTTTTTTTTGTTTTTTTTTTAAACAGTCTCAGCAGATTTAAATGCACTAGTGATGGGCCAGCACATCAAGCTGTCTGCATGGAAAACATTTTCACCTACAGCAACCTGACAGTGTGGAAGAAGCACCATTATTGCTGCATGCTTAATTGAACATTCATACCTCGTGTGTGTGTGTGTGTGTGTGTGTGTGTGTGTGTGTGTGTGTGTGTGTGTGTGTGTGTACGTGTGTGTGTACGTGTGTGTATGTGTGCATTCATGCATGTCTGTCTTATGTCAGGTGGAGATGTGACATATCACTGTTGGGGAAAAAAAATCAGTGTTCTACATGTAAATGATGTGGCTACAAAGACAAATTTTCCAATGCTCTGACATGACATCTTTCTTGCTGTCCATCCCTGGGATGCAGTCTGTTGAGTTCTAATTGTGAAGGGCTGTAATGAGAAAGTCATGTGAGCACATGATGGAGAGATTGTTCTGAAAGGGTGTTAGAGGGAAGAAAAAAAAACACAGATGCCCATTTCATGCATCTGGTTCTGAATATCAAACTGAGGATAAAATGCATTTTAAAAACAAACAGTAAAATTCGCTGTGTTGCAGTCGACTGTTGGAGAGTTTCTTCCACAGCAGGAACAGTGGTGGAATGAAGGAAGCGTATACAGTAGCTATGTATTTAAAAGTGCACAAGGAGGATCTGAAGCACTAATAATGCTCATATTGTAGTAAGAGCGGCAGGCTTACTTTTAGGCTGTTTGAGTTTATTTATTTATTTATTTATTTATTTATTGGATGGAATATTTATATTTAATTAATCACACATTTAAAATTTCCATTGTAAATAAAAAACTATTTATTTCATTGTAGTTCCTTTTTTAATCCCAGAAAACAGGAATCTCTTAAATTGCAACTGAATTTGGAATTTTCTTAATTTACATAATAAAAACTGATATTTAAAAAAAAATTCACACCAAAACTGACAGTCACGGACGCTGGACGTTTAACTTATGTACTTATATATATTGAAAATTTTCACAGTGACCTACATCCTGGCTACTTCATACTCCCTTACGACACACTCCCTTTCTTGTCTTGTTGAGGAATTGAGAAAGTTAAATCTATACCAACATACAGAGTGTGTTGGGGAAAACCATGGGTGACAGTAATTCCTTTATTTGATTTATTGCTGTTTTCACCATGATTGATTGTGTCACTGAAAAAGACACGCGGGTTATTGTTCGGGTTTGGTACGTAGCAGCGTGGGCGATGTGGACACCGAGTTATTAATCTTAGTTTTTAGTCTTAATTTTGTCAAATTTTATAACCTTTTGTGAACTTCAGGCTCGACTGGAGCTGTTTGTTCTGCCAAGTTCGAACCGCTGGAAGTTGGAAGATGGACATGATCAATGCCCAAACAGTTTATGACATGAGTATTTGTGACAGGATCTTATAAAGCCCTGGAGCATAATGCTGCTGGCTATTCATCACCTTCTGGTGCAGAATGGCTTCAGTGAGGAGCAAAACGAGCAGCAGGTTTGGCAGCAGAGCCTGCTGGGAAGAAAAAGGTAAGTCACTGCATTTTAGCAACGGGAATAGAAGTGGGCAAAGGAATCTGCTTTTCAGTCTCATGGAAGAGAATTGATGGTCGTTACTGTGTCGGAATGCAGAACACAGGAGTTGGCAGCAGGCATGGGCCAAATCCAAGAGCTGTTAGCAGCAAGTGCAGAGCTTGAGGCTTAGTAGCCCACAGCCGCCCCATATATAGAAACAGTAGCTTCATCTCATGCTCAGAGCTTGAGGTCCACTTTGAGGAAGAGGCTACAGTACCAACGCAAGCAGAGTTGCTCAATAGCAGTGGCACATGCTGTGCAGGCTGATACCAGAAGCCGGATCTTCCACTTGTCACAGCTACTCGAACGCCTAACCTAACTTACGGTATAGCTGCTGAAGTTAAGGTCTGAGCAATTCCACAATGTATCGACTGCTTTAAAGCACTCTCCTGCACACTCAAGCGCATATTAAAGCTGTGAACTGAGTAAAGAGCTGGCTGCAGTAGCACATGAGGAAGTACTAGAGCTGAAATAAATATGCCTCTGGTACTGAAACTGATGGATACTTTAGTGGTATAGGCTGATGAAACTCTGCAGATAAATTTTGTGGCATGGAACTTAACACGACAAGGCAAACATTTGTTATATCCCTAACATAGGTTACAGTTAACAGGCTTTCTGAAACCATAATATCAGGTGGATGGCTTTAAACAGGGTATAACAAAAAGGTAACAAAAAGTAAAAAAGTAAAAAAAAAAATGTTTGCATACATGATTTCACTTCGTGATTCACCAAGTTACATTGCTGAGGAATATTTGCATGGACTTTGCATCTTTGCATGATTGCAGATCATGGTATTGGGTGTTTAGACAATGATGACCAAAGTTACTAAGTCGTTAACAGAAGTGGGGATTTGTGTTAAATGCCAAAGACCCATGCCCGAGGTTCAGTTACTACTTCAGTTACTTTTTTTTTAAAGAATTTTCAACCCAATCCCATGAACCACATTGTATTCTGTATCCTTCAGTAAGAAGTCTAAATGTGTGCTTATTATCTGCTAGAGCAAGAGGTCAAAAACATGATTGTTTGAACCATAAATCTGAAATACTGTATCAATTTTTACATTCTGTTACTGTGGTGTAAAGGGCATTTCCTGCTTTTACATCAGCAAAATGATACACCCTTTCCCTTGGGTTACCTTTGGCACCCACACTGTTCACAAAAAAAATCCTCATTTAGCCTCTAAAACAGCAGGGTTTGTGCACGCTCCTTTATCTGGCTCCTGGACTATTCCCATTAGCAGGTGTTTTGCCAGACAAATGTCCTGATCACACGTGTAGAAGTGGTAGGACAAAAAGTCAGTCACGAAAAAGAGTCACTTGACAGTTCAGTAGCAACTCACATACTGTACCATATGAATCCTCTTGGGGGAAAAAAAAAACACAGAGGCTTTGGACACAGCCAAAAAATCATGAAATGTAGACTTTCTTTGTCTGGTTGAAATATTATGTGCTGTTCAGTACTAGATATGATGAACAGAGAAACTGGATAGCATGCACACAGCTTAGAACCTGTCAGCCATATCACAAAGGCAGGTGTCACTAGTAGTGTGTGCGCACCCTGAGGCGCTGGTCCAGTACACATTTTTCCTTGGCAAAAAGGGGAGTTTTAATGACAGATGCCTCCCAGCTAGGCTGGAGGAGTATGTAAAAAAAAAAACAACTAAACTTGCCAGTAAAAGAAATGAACTCTATGTGGCCAGTGTAGCAACATTTTCAAAAACTCCTAAGGGGATGACAAATATTAGTGCAACATCATGGTGATTTACATCACGTACCAAAGGGACACAAAATTGCAAACAATGTGAAGGTCAGACAAGCATGTTCTGGAAGTTGACAGATAAACACCTGTGCAAAAAATTGCCTATCTATCAGCAAATTTACAATTAATTATTACAGCTAAGGTAAAAATGCCTGCAGAAGATTGCAAGCTGATCTGTTTTTGATGAGACAGACCTCTCGCTGTCTATCGTGGCCCAGAGACAAATACTTTAAGCCAGGTTTCAGTGCTGCATGATTGGCCATACTGTACCTACAGCTATATGAATTTCTTCTGCAATGCTGCTCTGGATGGTGGTGCATTATGTCTAACAAACTATGTCCAGCAGTCCTCACTGTGGTACAATACCATTAAATGCATACATTTAAATCATGGCTCTAACAGTATGGATCCATGAAAGCATCTGCACAAAGAGTGTATGTCAGTTGTATGCAAGAAAGTGGAAGGTTTTCTCAAAATTTGTCCTATATGGAAGTGAGGGCCAGCTGATGGACCACTGATTGTGTGCTTTGGGGATCAATATAAAGGTTTGTTTTCTGAGTAAAGGCAGTGATTGCACAAAGATCCTTGAAAGTAGGTTAAGAGAAGGCATCTTCTTCCATCTAATACCATCTGATTCCTAACATGGCAGAAAGTGGCACTAAGAGGAGTGTAACTTGGTCGATTGATTGTCAATGAAAAAAACATGTGGGTTATTGTTGGGTTTGGTATGTACTGGAGCAGCGGGGGACACTAAATAATTAGTCTTAATGTTTAGTCTTAATTTGCTAAATTCTATAACCTTTTGTGAACTTGAGGCTAGACTGGAGCTGTTTGTTGAGCCAAGCCCAAAAAATTGGAAGTTTGAAGATGGGCATGATCAATGCCCAAATATTTTGTGACAGGAACAATTCATAACGGCTAATTCACAAGTGGCAGTCAGAGCAACCAACATGTCTGCACTTATCGGATTTTACAGACTAAATGTTATTTCAATGCAATCCCTGCATTGTGCACTGTGGTGAAATAATCCTTGCTATAATACACTATTAAGACTAAGCCATTCTCATACACAAAAGAGTACAATATCAGCTTTTGGATTATTTTTTTATATCCTTAATAGGTTAAAGTTTTATGAACACTTTGAGTAATCCTCATTCTCAATAAAGTATGGTACAGTAGTTTCTCTATTGCACTCATCCCTGTTTATTTTTTCTGAGAAACTCATTAGGATGTGTTACAGGACATGCCCTTTCTCGTGTCTCCATTACAAAGACCTTTACTAGGAAAGAAACTATTCTAAGTTCTAAAGTAGAATAGAAGGTTACGTGTATAACCTTGGTTCTATAAGTGGGCAAAGGACTGCAAGACCATCCGGGTCACTCAGGTTGGCAAGAAAGGCTAGAAAATGACCGTGACATAGTTGAGGTCTTTTATAACATCTTCTGTAAGGTCATGGTCAGGAAATGACTTTGTCTTTTCCTATTAATACTCGTCAACAGAATGAGGAAACTGAAAAACATCACTAGTTCTTCCACTCCTTCATAGAAGCACGGGTACATGTGTAACCTTCCACTTGGCCATCCACCTACAGTACTAATTCTAGCATACAGTATATGTCATGTAGAAAATTGTAAAATAATAATAATAATAATAATAATAATAATAATAATAAAATCGCATTAAAATTAGAAATTAAATGAATAATCATTTAATAATTAAAGGAAATAACTAACCCTTAACCCTTTTTTAATATGTGGCCTTCTGAAGGTTTACATCTTGTTTAGTCATTCTACTCAAAATCTTATCTGGAAACTTTTTGATTGATTCTGTGAGAATTACAGCATCTGCTTGATGAAGGACAATTCTCCCATCATGTCTTTCATTGCAGCTTGTCTCTGTCACTCTAGCTCAAAGTTTCCACCATTTCTGTTTTCAGGTATTTGATGAGCCTGCCTAAAAATTTGTCAGGACCTGTACGTACACACATCTCATTATTAAAACAACTGATCAGCTGCACATTAGCATACACACACACCTATATATATAGACTATGTCATGATGTTCTCTGTCCTATACTTGGCTCTGAGATCAATTTATATATTTATTTATCATTGAATTTGCATCCCGTTCAATTGCTTCCTGAAATTTCAATCTATAATTATTCTCTTATGATTAGAGTCAAATAATCAATAATCACATTATAGGTGATTAAATGTAGACTACTTATTAGATAAAGGCCAGGGTGATATTTTTAAAAGGCTTTCTCTACAACAGAAAAATGAAATCCTTGGAAATGCTGACATTTTTTTGTGAAGTCACAGGGGAGACTGTTGCTGGTGCCACACAGTTATTGTCATAATAGAATTTTTGATTAAGTAATATCATTATGCTTAGATTCTTAAATCTTGAACACTACAACACCCAAATAAACTTATCTTTCTTTGAGAACACACCAGTCCCTTTCCTGAGCCACGGTAGCGTGGCATCATCTGTCCTTTGCCATACATCCCCATAAGAATTGCTTCCTTTGCGCTACAGTGGAGCAATAATTCAGCCAATGCTAATAAGCCAAGCCTTCGGGGACGATGGCAGATGAGCCTGGCATCCAGACAAATTCGCCACTTGACTTTTCTTTCTTGTCGACATGTGCTACACAAGGGATTTTCGGCAGCGAAGGCCCCTTCTCTATTTGAATACGATATCTGTTTGAGTGAACACTGCAAGAGTTGGAGTAGGTACAATATCACTTGTTTTTTGCTTGACTGCTCATTTAAGAAGTGTTGAAGTTGTGCAAGCTCCCCAGACAGCTGGGGTGTTAGACAGTGGAGTGCCACTCCATTTGGTCTCTTGCTTTTTTCCCTTGCCTTCTTTTGCAGTGTTCCAGACCAGTGCAATGCTCTGAATCCCAGGCACTGCTGTTCATATCCATAAATATGATGTACACACATGAAGCCCACTACATGTAGTAGGGACACAATTGTATAACTCATCCATAGCAAAAGTTTTATAAAGAAAGGTATTGTATGAGACAAAAAGCCATATAAACATCTATGTTATACGTGTAATTAATAAGGTATACTGTATATACTGTACAGTACCTTTTTTTTTAGACTTCAGAAACATAAAATGTCATTTTTAAAAATAGGTTAGAATGATTAGAAAATCATGTATTATATTTAAATGAAAATGACATTGTCTTAAACTTTATAATAAAACATTAATAATATTTTTTCAAGCTATATTATTTTAGGAGTTACACAATCACACTCCTAACACACTGCTCCATATTCTTGCCAATATAATTATAGTAGGTCCAAAAATCTATCAAAACATAAAGAAAACTTTTCAAATCCCTTAAAAAACAGTCTTTAGGTAGTTTCTTTTTATGTTGGATGCATTAATTAAGACTAGAAATAAAACATAAAAGCATAGCATTGACTGAATAAATACCAGGAGCTAATCCTTACAAGAAGAATGCAATTCATGTGCAACCAATTAAAGGAATTATAAAGTATTATGCCATATT
>JAOTRS010000004.1:17967263-17986576 GCA_028565755.1 Dinotopterus cunningtoni
AAATACTAAACAAAAGGCATGTTGTTATTGTTAATAAATCATCAACATTCTTCAAAAACATTCCATGGTGGATTTTTATTCTTTTAATACAAACGTAATTTAGGCATTATAAAAAAAGATTTATATATATCTAAATGTACATCAATATATGCTGCTATATTTCATTAAGGACACGTTGGAAGTGTTGCAGTACATCTCAGTGGTCACTATGTTCTGCCACCTGGCTTATTGGTAAATGAAGGATATAAAATGTGCACGCGCTGCCTTGTGAGTTGCCTGTCCCTGCAGGAGAAAATTTTCAGCAGGGAGTCATCATTCTTAAGCAGGAGAATGGGGACAAATGCAGTTACTGCTGCTGTTACACACATTATTGGCACAGTCTCAGGGGCTTTGGTAGTGTGCCACTCGCCAAAACCAGGAGAGTCCCATAAACTCTGCTGGTGTGATATATATGACAGTAAAGATCTGGAAAGTCATTCACACTGATGATATATTATAAACCACAGTGGTACAGAGGAACAATTGTTCATTGTGGGTGGAAACAACACAGATATCAAAAGCTTACTGTACAGTACAGTGCAGAGTTTACTATTCAGTGTCAACTTTAGATAACATTAAGCGTGGAATTCCCAGGAGATTAGAAGTTAGAAGTTTACATTGTGAGTTTATACAAGGCGTACTGATCAGCCATAACATTAAAACCACCTGCCAAATATTTTGCAAGTACCTTGCACCATTAAAATATCCCTGATGGATGGATGGATGGATAGATGGATGGATGGATAGATGGATGGATAGATGGATGGATGGATGGATGGCAGACAGACCGACCAGCCATATCATTAAAAGCACTGACAAGTGAAGTGGATAACATTGATTATCTACTTACATGTACTGTACATCAATCTTTCAAGGGGTAGGATCTATTAGGCAGCAAGTGAACAGTCAGTTATCGAAGTAGATGTGCCAGAAGCAGCAAAAATAACTAAGCAAAATTATCTTTTTTTCAAGGGACACACTGTGATGGCTAAACAGCAGCGTTTAGAGCATCTACAAAATTATAGATCTTCTGGAGTGTTCCTGGCATGCAGTAGTCAGTATCTACCAAAAGAAGTTTAGGGAAGGACAACCAGTGAAAGGTGTCCAAGGCTCACTTACTGTAGGCTGAATCAATGGCTAGCCTGTTTGACCCAATCGCCCGAATAGTTGTTGTAGCGCAATTAGCTAAAAAAGTTATTTCTGGCTATGATACAGTAGGAATGTGTCAGAACACACAGTGCATCGCAGCTAGCTGTGTATGAGGCTTAGCAGCCACCGACTGGCCAGAATGCCCATGCTGACCCCTGTCCACTGCTGAAAGCTCATACAATGGGCACATAAGCATCAGAACTGGACCATGGAGCAATGGAAGAAGGTGGATTGGTTTGATAAAATATGTTTTCTTTTACATGATGTGGATGGCTAGGTGCATATCCCTCACATACCTGGACAATAGATGACTCCAGAATGCACTATGGGGAAAGGTATACTGGCAGTGTGATGCTCTGGGCAGTGTTCTGCTAAAAAAAAAAAAAAAAAAAACCTGGATCCTGCCATTCATGTAGATGTTACTTTAACAAGTAACCCTGACAGCTGAGGCCTCTTTCAGCAGGATAATGTGCCCAGTCGTAATGGAAAATCATTTAGGAATGGTTCGAGGAACATGAAAAAGAGTTTAAGGTGTTGGCTTGGTGTCCAAATTCTCCAGATCTAAACCAAATTCAGAGTTTGTGGGATGTGGTGGACTAAAATGTCTGATCCATGAAGGACCTAAACTAAAGGATCTGATGCTGTGGTGTCTGATACCATAGCACATCTTCACAGGTCTTGTAGAGTCCATGCCTTGATATTTCAGAGTTGTTACAGTGCGGAACCTACAGCATATAAGGTGCTGATTTTGTTGTTATGGCTATTGTACTGTATATTCTTTATATATGTAAAACGTAAATCCCACTGCTGTAATGTGAACACAAAGCACCTGTCCTTACTCACATCCCCGTAAACACAAATCTCTTGTGATCAGCATTATTAAAGTCTTACAAAGTTAAAGATCCGTACTATTATTGCCAAAGAATGCACATTTTGCATTTTTGTTATAAGTGCACACTACTGACTATCAGGCACAAGCACTGATAATATTGTCAAACTTGCTGAGATGGTGGAATTACCTAACTTGGGGGAAAAATGTTTCCCTATCCTCCTCTTCCTCTAATTTCTACACTGTTCTACAACGGAATATTCCACAGTAGATTGATAGAACTGACAAACTGCCACCATCATTTTCAAGCGTAATATTACCATACAATGGGTTTTATACTACGCCAATAAATGCCTACATCTGTTTTCATACACGAGACGCCTGCCGTTACGTCATACAGATGGAAGCAGAACGGACCATCTGTTGTGAATGTTCTCCTGATCTACATGTCATATTTGGGCAATGAGAAACGAGCGTGCTTAGCGAGAGCCATCATTAGACCATAAATCTATAACTTCCTGACAGACTAGCCACAGGCCATTATCTCCGCTTTAATTCTTCTCATTGCTGCTGCATGCAATAGAGAGTTTTTTTTCTTTCCCCCACTTTAAATAAACACATCATCTTCCCCAATGACGATGAGTGAAGTCTCTAAAGGAGGACTAAAGATATTCCTTTTCCATTTCTTCCTACATTCCCTTTATGAAATGAGCCTGCTCGTGCTTTTTTGTGGCTTGCTCTACGCATGCTGAAACAATACTGTCCTCCATAAAGGACCATCTGGAAATCAGATCACAATTTTCTACTTTATTTGAGGTAGCAGCAGGCAAGATTCCAAACAAGCTCAACAGGAAGTGATGTTAATGATTCATCCATGAGTTTAACGATCTAGTCCCAAACTGGCACTGGTGAAAAGAGAGGAACAATCTAGCTAAAGAGAAAAAAAAATAAAAAAGGAACTGTAATTTGCTTTTATGGATAAATGTGATGGTGAACAGACAGCCATGTTTCTTCATTTGAATTTTGGGACCTATTCACTTAGCTAAGAGACTTCTGAGAATTTTTTTTTGATTGTCATATGAATCATTAATGGGCTCTTTACCAGAGTCTGGCTTTGACATATCGGCATTGCTCTTATCATTCAGGAAGAAAGTGAGAAATGAAGCTTGCACTGTTTGAATTTGTGTGTTAAAGCTCATTTATAAAGTGTACTACATATTAAGGTCTGCATTTTTTTCCCTAATAACTGGGAGCTGTTTACTTGATCTATGTGGGTTTGTGGTCAGCAGTCGTTTGGCATAGATTAGAGTCTCTCAGAGACTAATAATAATAAGTTCCATTCTCAGAGGCTATGTGATGCACAGAACACAGTAAGATTAATGTAAAAGCTCCTTCAGGATGTTAGTTAGAACCTACAGCGTGGGTTCGTCTTGGATGTTAAAAGGGACGACTGGAAGGAATATTACATGGAACATAAAAAAAAAAAAACCTTAAACCCAGACAGGATGTATAAAGTACATTGTGTACAAACAGAAAGGTTTTAGGATGATCGCCATTTTGCTGCTGGTCAAATGTTTCAAAAACAACAAAGGAGGACTAAGGGTTACAGAGAGCTAGCTAAAACATAACTCTGTGTCAATAATGCTAATAGCTAGCCATTAGAGTCTAAACAATTAGAATTACAAAATTAGAATTTTAGAATTTTAAACAATATAGCTAGCTAGTTATCTAGTCACTCCATAATCTGTCCTTCTTTGAACTTCTTTGTTCAAATCAGTTTCTAACGTGTGAAAGGCTAGTCTAGCAGAAGCATGTGATCATGCCTGAGGTAAAGTTGGGAACTGGGACCAGGACTCAACAATTGCAATTTTTTTTTCTGTCACGTTGGAAGAAGAGGGTGCAGTAAAATAAAAAGCTGTCGAGACATAAAAAGGCCACGTTCATTAACCTTGGAGTGGATTGCTCATGAATGTACCTTTACCACCTTCATCTTGGCCTTCACTTGCAGTAACGGCTTTATCCTGATCAGGCAGGCCACTTTAGTCTAAATTACTAATTGGGTTATATTTTGGGAAATAGAACCAACTAAGTTCATTAGGAAAAAAATCCTATGGGAGCAGGCAGGAGTGGGATTAAGAAGACAGCCCTGCACATGCCTGTAACCGGTGGGTTTCTACTTAATGATGTTGTCAGTAGATTTGGTGGCTTTTCAGAACCCTTGAATGATGATGTCCCAGATGACCAATCAGTGACCACAACTGTTTGTTCACCCACGTACTGCTTAGTTCTCTGAATGTTAAACTCTCGTCAATATCTATAAGCACTAAACGATATTAATTTTCTTCCTTTCGTGGTTATTTCCCAACTACCTACTAATATTTTGTTACTACCTACTAATTATTTAAGTATTTAATAAATGACAGTTTTTTTGTGGTACCAGTACCAAAAGCATCTTTTTTTAATAAGAAATAAGTTCTATACTCATAAAACTCCATTTTATGTTTTTATGAAATCTTAATTTTTTTATCTATCAGGTATTGGTATGCTAATAGCTTAATGTTAGTGATGGGTCATTCATGAACGATTCGTTCTTTTTGAATGAGTCTTTAACGTGACTCAGAAGAACGAGTAGTCTCAGAGAGCGATTTGTTCTATTTCGACTGGGAGCGCATGCGCAAAGCATCAAAAAACCTCAGTAGGTTATGTACAGGAAACAGAAATCAGTAGTTACCTTTGAGTCTTTTGGTCAGAGTCATTCGTTCTTTGTCACGTGACTTCCATAGACACTATGCAGTGCAATACTGTAGATTCAAAAGGACAAACGACTCAGACTGGAAGATATAAGAGGTGAGCTGCTCATTCTGTTTATCATAATATGTCCTTAGCTGCATTGTAATATTTTCATTACTGGAACTATAGCCAAAATTTCTGTATGTAGACGTGTTGGGGGTCTGTTTATTGATAATGTAACATTTTATTTTATTTCTGATCAAAAGAACGAAATGAACTAAATGACTCGTTCATTTTGATGAACAAGCTTCAAAGAACCGAGCCACTAAAATGATTCAAACTTCCCATCACTGCTTAATATATGTCTTTACATGGACCCTAATATTTTACTTATAATCAGAATAATAAAAATACATCATGTATCCAGTACAGTCTGACCTGATCTGGACTGATCGGAATGAATTTTCAATGAGAACGAGAGCGATGGTGTAAACCTTTGATAAGCCGTTCAATAGGTACGGTAAATATTAGCCGTGTGAACACAATCCGATCGTTTTTTTCCAGGAAGGAAATTTTGCTTCTGTTCCCGATGGGTAAATCTTAGAACGACTCTCTCCCATCTGTGTTTACTTCCAACTTTTATCTGAGGAAGGGGCATTGATTGGCATTGACTCACCATCTAACCAATTATAGATGAGATTGAATTCATGTAAATAATCATAACAGAAAAAATGGGATTTGTCAGAAAAAGATGAGAAGCCTAACCTAAAAAAAACTTGTTCCTTCTTTTTTTTCTTTTTCTTTACATCAGATTAAATGCTTCACAGTATGCAGAATCACTTTGCGCATGTCAAAAAAGTTACTTGATGATCAAATGCTTTGCTTAATCTTACATGTAACCAGTAAAGTTGGAATCTCGGTCAATGATTTCAACCTGAAGAAATATTGTGCATGTAAACGTAGCTGATGAAACTGCAAATTAGTCTGTGACATCAATTGCTGACTTCTAGTGACTTCTCGTGAATGCATTAATTACTTTCCTCTGTACAGTAGGCCAACCTACAGAAGCATACAGTAAAATTTTAAAAGAGACATTTTAGCTATTGTGCAGACATGTCTATACCTATATGCCTAACACTTCCCCAGACATAATGACTTTATAATACCATACTGTATTTATTTATAAGCATCATTATGCTTGTGGTATATGAACTTAAACACATGAATAACTTTAATGCTTATAAATAAAACAACACTTCAGGATCATTAGTTTAAAGTATGTGTTAATGACAAACTTCTCCAATTTACAGGCTTGCCTGTTTACACGATACTAAAAACCTCAGGGTCGATTGAAATGTGTAAACTGAGATGCGAGAAAAAAAGCCTTAATTTAAAGGGATGAAGGCAAGATTTCAAGGCAAGATTCTTTGCTTAAGGTGAGTTTATTTGAACAAGAGATGCTTCTTCTGTGAAAACCTAACCGTCTGTGATAGTCATCAACCCAGATTTGAATATACATGGAAGTGTGCACATGCTACACGCATGCACACGAATACACACACACACACACACACAAGCACAGACAACTGAAATATGTTCTAAGCCTCCCAAGCTTGCAGCAAGCTCAAGAATAATCTCCTCAACACAGACCACCTGCTATGCCACCCCCATGCCTTTTTCATAAAATTCATGTTGCCACCTTCTTTTCTTTCATGGTTCAGCAGATTCCCCCTCTCCTCACAGCTCCGCTCATCGCCGAGGCCCAGATCACCCACACTGAGCGCAATCAAATAGTAAAGCCGCTATCCAGATGGCCCCGCTCATGTCGGTTTGCAAACTTCTTAGCATAGCTGTTGGCTTTCATCAGCAAGACGGTTCCTGATTAAAACTCAGACTGTCGGAATGCTGAGTTTATGAGAACTGATTAAAATCACAGAAAAAGTACAATTCTGCCCTACAGCTCGGAATTGTGGGATCGGATCTATCTGCGTATGAAGCAGGGAAAGGCTTCATTTTATTTCGGCACGTTTGAGCAGGATGTTTTGTGTTTTTTCGTACTAATTTAGCGTACATTAATCCATAAATAATCTACTATAATCATTTGTGCTTTATGATAATTGCTGTTGGAGTATACACTAATCCATGCTGAATCCATGCTGTAAAAAAAAAAACAAGCAAGAACAGCTTCAACAATTAACCTGAATCGAAATCCATGCTGGTCTACACTGTTGGCTCTTTTATTGTTTTATTGTATTTCTTTCCTTTCAGTGTGGCATCAGCGGGTACATGGTTTTAGGGTTAATTTTCAGCTGCACCCCAGGGACTGCACATTCAATTCGTTAGTCAAATTTGATTAATTTTTCTCCATATAATGAAACTGCAGTCATTATAAAGAGCTGTTAAAGGCGGTTAAGGCACTGGACCTGAGCTAAACTGAATCACTGCATCCACTTAACATTTCAACTGCAGCAAATATTAACTTGTCCGCTCAAACAGGGATCAAGAAAAACAAAAACGAAACAAAACAAAAAAAAAAACAGTTGAAAGGCGTATTGTCTCAGACGTTCAAAATAAATGTTTAGCTTGACCTTTTCTTGTGGACAAGTTCAGATCTGTTTGGTTGTTTTCATGCACACAAAGCAGTTTAAATTACAATGATTTGCTCTGTCAATACTCAAACAAAGGAGAAAGTGCAGACGAGTGCCACATTAAGGAAAAAAACAGTGGCTCTGTTACGTTGGAATATTTTGAGACCACTTGTCTCCTTAGAGGGAAGAGCTGCAAATCAGTACAATATGATTTGTTCTAATCTGATAATAGAATGTCATATATTGTCTATTATAGGATTTTAGTAGTGCAAATTTTTTAAAGAAGACCGTACAACTGTGAATGACGATCCCGCCCGAGGTGGCTCAGAGCCCACTGCAGCTGTTCCAGCGAGCATTCAGCGAGTGGAACGCCTGATTCTTGAAAATCAATGGTGTACAATAACTTGTCTGCAACTTCCCGAAGAGATGCATGTCTGTGGGAACTATACACACAATCAGCTATTGCCACAACCCCCGTACAGACTTGACCTCGCTTTAAGCCATTATCTCCTTTATTTGTTTAAAGGAGTTCCTGGGAGGCCAGCATTTCAGACGTGAGGCTTGCAGTCTGATCATGGATCTGGCACATTGAGAAAACTTCCCTTTACACCTGGTCGCGCATACATCTGATTGTATGTGCATCCGGGAGCCATTCAAAAACCTGTTGGAAAGCTAAGCAAAGCGAGTTTACATGTTTTTGTGGGGGGGTTTTTCCCTTTTTTGCAAGATTTAGTGAAACAGCACCACAGGTTACAAGAATGTTATGAAGCACATCAGCAAGAAGAAAATAGAGCCACTTTCAGTTTCAATTTTAAAGTAGCCGGTAACAAGAGGAATAATAAATTAATATTTAATGTCTATTTATGTCATATTTTACTTTATTTACATGTCTTCCCTAAATGTTTTGATGTTTTTATTTGCAAAAATAAACGGATATTGTTGGTGAAATTGGTAATATTATCTTGGATTAATATATTTTCCATGAAAAAATTCATTTTGCAACACAAAATTTCGGCTTAGGAACTCATATGCCATTACACTAGTGAATTTTTTACTCTCATAACTGTGTTCTGTTAAAAAAAATTGAAGGCACACCACGAACGCACGCGCACACGCGCGCACACACACACACACAGAATTAACATTTGCCAGAGGACTGATCTGATATGGTGTTTCAACTCAAACCACATTTAGAGGAATATTTTAGCCCAAATGTGTACACTGAGAGAAAGCAGATGTGTGTATGTTTTATTTTATTTTATTTATTTTTTTGTGTGCAAATCAACTTGGAGTCTCCATCAACTGTTTCCTCCATCACAGTCCAGGCTGCCTTTTTTTCTTGGTGCATCATCAGAGCGCACTAATCAGACAATTGTGCTCTTATTATTTTTTTTTCCCCCAGTTTAACAAAAACCGTCTCTTCTAATTACACAACAAATCCCGAGGGATTTCCTCCAGAGATCGTAATCAGATAATGACAGTGGAAGAAGTTGTGTGTTTATTCACCACTGATTAATCAGAGACCTTTAATTGCTACGTCTTCTTTTCAGCAGTTTGTATCCAAATCAGCAACCTGGAATGAGAATGAGACAAAAACATGACATTGATGGGACAGAAATGAGTGACAGGAGCATGCCAAATGATTAAGAATAGCAGATTATTATTATTATTATTATTATTATTATTATTATTATTATTATGTCCTGTTATACTGTTAGAAATATGGTTAGAAACTTAGGCATCAACAGTCACTTTCTAACAATGGATACATTTCCTTTAATAAAAAAAGGAATTGATATATTCATAAATATTGTTGACCAAAAATATTACACTATGTGCTAATAAATCGCAATACTGGAATACTTCATTAATAATACATCTTAATGCTAAATTAAATATTATGATCAAGTGTGCACTTGGTACTATAATCTCTAAAGCCAAAGGAATGTTTCTTGACTTTTGTGAAAGCAATAATTGTAGCATACTGTATATCTGGCACAAAGCTTGTGAGACAAAGGCTGTGACATGAAGCAGGCAGTCTGATAATGGCTCAGACATACAGAGAAATCTTTCTACCTTGATGGTATCTAAGCACTAGTGAAGCGCTGGGATAAGTGTATTAGTGTAACAGCGGATTATATAGAGAAATAAAGCTACAGTAGTTTTTATCTCGTCACTGTTTCCTGTTATTTTGTACAATCAAAAGTCCTGGTTTGACTTGAACACCTGTAGTTCATTATGTTACAAAGAAAAAAATATACTCAATAAACTTCCTATAAAGAAAGTTACTACGATTTTTACCAGAGGCTGAAATTTTGTAAAAATACACACATTATTAAGTAGGAACAAGTGTTTACAGCTGCTGAAGCAAAAGTGATAAAAGGAGCACGCTTGTGTTATGGATGTTCTACAACATTAAATGCAACAATAAATGTTAAAAAAATAAAAATTCCCAGAAAAAATGTACAATTAAACAAATTGAAATTAATGGCAAATTGCTGTAAGAATAAAATTCTTTGTGAAAAATAAAAATATCTTAAATATATAGTGGTTACAGTAACTCAACTTTGTGTTGGGATCAACATCATAGTACCAAAACATTGATTATTTTCCTATAACAGCCTTGTCATGCTTTATTCTTTACTTAATACATCATGGCATCTGCTGCAACTTGTTTTAGTGTAGAGATAAAAGTGTTATGCATTCCTTTTTTCTTTCAGGATGTCTTGTTTTTAGAAACCTTGTCACATTTCAAGCGAAAAAAATAATACCCTGATCTCATATACTAGTTTCACATAATGTTATCAGTGGCCACATCAGATTTCCAGATAGATCACTATATTATCACACCTGCTTCTAACCGAGTTGGTTTAAATGACTTTGCTGTTATAAGAAAATACTGCTACAGATAAAGAAGACTAGCTAAAGCTTTGCCAAAACATCATTTATTTATTTTTTTTTAATTAAAATGCAGTCCAGCCTGGCACCAGGACACAACGTGCGGGAAATAAACTAAAACAAGCTGCCACTCGGGGCCACTTTGTCCTATCACACAAAACAGCATTTATTGAAATAAATTTGAATTAAGAACATTCATTCCCAACCTCCCCCCGAGGATACACACGTTCCTTTTTGTTCGGGCTGAGGTGCTTGCTAATACTGCAGGAAGAGCAACTCAGAAGCATGCAGCGCTAGGTTTTATATCCAGTGGGGGAATCATGTTTTAGTGAACAAACCTTTAGTGGGAATTGAATTCCAGTATAGTGAGTGCGAAAAGTAGAGGATTAATAAAAATGTCACCAATGTTCACTTTCATGTTTGGAGATGTCAAACGGTCTACACATTTGCATGCGGTTTATAAAGAGCAAACAGGACTAATTAAGAAATATATATTATTTACTGTTAAAGCCCTCTTTTAGATTTTTTTAGGTTTGATCATTTTTCCATCCTCAGTGAGGATGTTCTAGTTTGTTTTTTTTAACCATAGGTCTCATGCCAGGAATACATCTACTTTACATGAATACTGATGTCTTTTTTATATTTTCGCTCAAATGCACACTGAACTTCAGTTTGACACTGAACATAGAAAGGTGCATTCGATGCCTGAGCTATAAACTGAACAAAGACAATTCGGCATATTGGTTGAATCAAAACATCTGAGCTTCTTGCGTTTAAGTTACACGGCTTTTCAGTAACGAGGCCATTTCTTCCAGCTAAAAGAAAAACATGAACACTGCACTGTGCTGTATAGTCTAAATATAGACCACTATCACCAAGAAAACCTCTCGACCTGAGACTGATCCAGCAAGCAGTCAGGTGATGACTCACAGCTAGGGGTTGTACAGACTAATTAACGAGTCAAGTTATACATTCATTAGTCAGTGCTGTGGGGACAAATGTTACCAACTTTGAAACTCTGTCACTGTCTCTGCTGACTTTTTAGATATGGGATTGTTTTGCATCTGATCTGGCGCTCTTCCTCACAGCACTATTATGCAAGTTTGTAAATCTGAAAAAAGTGGTGTTTATGTGAAGCATAAGCATCAGCATTGTTTCCCAAAGACTAACCACTAATCACCACTCTTTCCCAAAAGCCAATCAATAATCACCAATGTTTCCCAAAGACCCATCACAGATCACTATTGTTGCCAACATCCAATCACTTATCAAGATGGTTTCCAACAACCAAGGATCGCTATTGTTTTCCAACAACCATTGTTTTCCAAAGATCAGCCCTGATCACCCAAAGACCACTCACTGATCACCAATTTTCTCAATAATCAATCACAGATCAAGATGCTTTCTAACAAGCAATGATCATCATCATTCCCAACTACCAATCACTACTCACAATTTTTTTTACCCAAAGTCCAGTCACTAATCACTAATTACTATTTCTTCCCAAAGACTAATCACGAATCGTTTTAAACTCTTATCTTGGTGATATTTCCTTCACAATTATTTTATGCATAAAAAACAATAATGTAAATGGAAAAGAATGCAGGACATTCTGACTTCACAAAGTAAATTCTACATTCTACTGCAGTGAGAAATTGTTTATTTTTATTGTATCTAATTCTTTTCTAATAAACCTTTATCACTATTATTGTTGATTCCTTATGGTTAAGTGTCAAAATATGCATGGAATTAATTTTTTTTAAAAATCCATCTCTTGCCTGCTCCTAAAGGAACTCTGACGCTAGGAATCAACACTTTCTCCTACACATATTTTCATATGAACTTAGTATTTATGACACTACAGGTTGAACAAAAGGTTTTTTTCTCTGATTCCAAAAATATCAGG
Source organism: Dinotopterus cunningtoni (assembly GCA_028565755.1). Taxonomy (NCBI): domain Eukaryota; kingdom Metazoa; phylum Chordata; class Actinopteri; order Siluriformes; family Clariidae; genus Dinotopterus; species Dinotopterus cunningtoni. Next base: position 17,979,403 of record JAOTRS010000004.1, read on the forward strand.
TAAAGATTTTATGCTCATGCGGTATAAACAAATAAGCAATTTAATCTATAGTGACCCTGACCAAAAGAAAGCACTTATTAATGAGAAATGAATGAAGGAGAAAATCCAGATCTAAACCAGACACTCAGAGATGCACGGAATCTATTCATCATTTAATGGCCTTTGTCTCACAGGCTTTGTATGTAACCCCCTTTCCCATGCACATGTCACGCCTCCATGACTTTTTTTTGTTGGCTCCCACAGGATCCTATTTCCAAGGTGCAAGTCTAGTTAAGCATTCCACATTTATATCAAATGGTTTTAAAATAGGGTATTATAATAGAGAGGGTTATTATTTCACACATTTGTTGTGCTCATTTATTCTTTTTTATGGTAACTGCATAAAATAAAAAAGGAATTGAAGCTGGAAATGTAATTTGCAGACTTTTTATTAAAGTACATGTTCTTTGCACTAATATTATTGTCCTTTTTTTTTGCTTCAATTATGGAAAATATGACTAGTCATCTGACTACTTTTCTGGAAAGCAAAATTTAAAACAGAAAAACAGTAGATTAAACGCTGTTTAAAATGTCTGCTTAAAAATAGAGTATTATGCAAAACTCTTGAGCCACCCCTTATTTTTTTCATATTAAATAAAAAATAAATAATTATGTAGATTACAGAAATGAGAACAAATAATTTACTGTGACAGGATGCAAAGGGCAATTTAAAATTTGTTGTTTATCTAACAACCTCAGCAGCAACCTCATTTCCCCTCTCGTCTGTTCCAACCACTCAGCATCACTGGTATACTAATCACTTGATTATCTGTCATCATCTGCACCTGTTTCTCACCGACTTACTGTATGCCTTAATTTTGATGTTTTTTATGCTTGAATGATTCCTAGGTCACTGTGTGATTTAACACACAAAAATTATTCCTCTGAAGCTGCACAGGTACAGGGACTGAAAATTTGAGACAAAAACATGTCCTTCAGTAAGCCTGAAGAATTATTCCTCAAGACTACATTAAAAATACAAAAAAAGTCTGGCTCTTTGAAAGCAAAACATGAACAAATGAGGGGTCAAGACGTTTGCACAGTACTGTATGCTTTGATCGACTGAGCGATGCATGCAGCTTTTAATATGCATCCCATGACCAATTACGTGTGAATACCTGCATTAGCCAGAACACATAAACGACCCTTTCAACCACAAATTAATTTCTTACAAGAAAGGTTCTGTAGGACTTGTGCTTTATTAAAGCTGATCCTGGGTCCAGAAGATATTACATTTTAAAGGAAGAGCTGCACCCTTGTGATGACTAGCAGAGAAATGAGATGACACATAGAAGTATTAAATTCACATCACAAGGTGACCTGTCATGAATGGAGATTTGTCGGAGGAGATATTGCTTATGTAAGATAAGACACTTTTTTATTGCTGGTTATGATTATAAGTACTTGACTAGCAGGTTTTATTTATTAAAGAACAAATTCACAGAAAAACAACTGAAGGAGAAATAAGTATCAGTGTTTACATTGATTTTTACCAGCACAAACATCCGCACCGGTAGGCAGATGAATATTTGAAACTGATCTAATGTGACTTATATCCCAATCCAAACGCAGCCAAGAGCTCCTGAGGCATTATGGACCAGAGCTGTATGACAATTTCTGTCCGAGCATCCATCTGGAATCTTAATGAGAATCAACAATACATCAGAGACATTTATTATATCTATTTCTGCTTCTTTCCATCACCCAACATCCCCGCTATCAGCAAGGCAACATACGATCAATGCTCACTCGCATTCAAGGTCAAAACATGTCCCAAACCTGATCAATTAAAGAAGTGCTGATTCAATGAGATTTTTCTCTCCTCTTTGTTTTAAAATAACATGATGCATCCCTAATAAAAGATGATGATAAAAACTTTTTTTTACACCAGTGGAAAGGATATGAGAGAAAGTGGCATTTCTTTTTCTGCTGCTGTTTGATCTGTACCTGTCAAACAAGCTTTAGAGTTTAGGGTTATAGGAGGACAGAGCACTGTGTCAGACATGACAGAGTGTCATGGAAGGAGAACCTCAGATGGATCAGAGTAAAGAGAGTTTCGGGTCATTGGACAGGAGACATGGATGATGAGGTGGGGATTATTTTTTTTTCTTCAGATTGTCGAAAGGGAAACGATACCACCAAGTGCTGAGTGGAAGCGAACAGCAGATTTCTTATAATTTCTTAATTAGCCTGTCTGATAATTAAGGAATAAAACATGAAGGAGGAATAGTCGGTGACAAAATGGTGTGGTGGGTCACCTTATAGTTGACTATTTTCCAATAGACTATAGCATTTTGCCAGTGAAAGTACTAATCTATTGTAGAATGACACATTGCACTTTTCCCCCATTTTATAGCTGAATTTAATATCTGTAAAATAAATTCTTGCTGCTACTTTTGTTATAGCAATTCATATAGAACGGTTAGTTCTGACGGTAACAGCATTGAAACGTTTAACTATATGTATCACTCCGCGCCACAGGCATTCTAACAATTGTAAATTACTCTAACTGTCAGTCTCCAGCATGGGTGAGAGCATCTCCCTGCCAAAACCCACATTCAAAACCAGTCACCGAAACACTTTCAGCAAGAAAACATATTTGATAACCTTATGTCATCTTAAACAACACTTTGTCTCCTTAGTAATTGCTTCTATGTCGTTCCCTCATCACCTCTAAACCACGCTGTTTTGTTCATGGATAACGTGAGCTAAGAAGCTAATTAGCTTCTAACACAAGGTTGAGTCCCAAATCCCTCTCTAACCGTCGATCAATGGCACTACTTGGTGTGTGGAACAAGGATTACTTCATCCTACATAGAACACCAGCTTTTTATTTTATGCTATTAGTTAGCTAATATTCTAAAGTAGAGTAAATGTAAATATGAAGTAAATCTTGTAAGTTTTTTTCAGGACTGTCCGCTTCCTCAGCTTTTGGATACTTAGTAATAATTATAAATTTACTCTCACCCGTGTTAGTTACACCTGCTAGTTCCACCAGCTGCAGAAGAATATGTGTTGGTGGAACAAAGTAACTGGTTAAACAAATAAATTATAATCTTTTGATAATAAACTCTGTTATATAAAAATAATATCACACCCGAGGACTTGCTGTTGTGCTGCATATCAGCCGTGCTGACATTCAGTACAAAAGCATTCCCTCTTGTGTAATATTGCTTAATTATAAACCAGCCCTTTTTTTCTTTTCATTTAATATATATCCTCTGGATGTCTCTCTAATATGTCACTGTAGCCTAATGTAGTAGAAGCCTTGCAGCCGGATCGGGGTTGTAAGCCATGCTGCCATTAAAAATAAATAAATATAAAACTCAACACATTCTTGGCCTGATCAGAAAAGTTAATTCAACAGCGCTGTTGTATAATTACGTTTTAAACCAGAGTCAGCGTGAAGTGACTTTTAACCATCTGCTTATGTTCACGTAATACAGTAAAAAGCTTTCGCAGTGAACGTGTTGCAAACAGCCTTAAAGACCCTTTGAAAAAAAGTGTGCAGATACACACTTGGTGAGTTGTCACAATAATGGAAATACTAATTAATTTGAATTAACACACTCCTTTTGGCATGGACACAGGCACACACACACGCACACACAAACACTGAAGTTACTAAAATAAAAACATGCTATAAATATAATAGCCAAAAATTCACATTTATTTATTGTTAAACAAGTGTTGAACTTTACATTATTTGTATGGGCTCCTTACTAACATGTCAATGCAAAGAATGAACCAGTGCTGTAATGTATTCACAAAAGAGTTCAAACGTATCACTGAGAATAATTTAATAAATAAATATCGGAAATCTATTTAGAAGAATGAGTCTGGAGAGCCTTGTGTTTGCCTGTGGACTTGAGTGACTTTCATGCCGTCCGGATTCTCTGAGAATCTTTTAAACAAAGGCAACAAAAATCCTAATTTCCTCCTAAAGCCTGATGCTTTGGTACAGCAAACTCATTTTCCTGAACAAGATAGAATTTGATGTCAGCAACCTCTCTAAGCTCTGTGTCCACTCATTTCATCTTAATCCTCCCTCCAAACACACCGTGATGAATAAACTGTAAGAACAAACCATTTTCTTATAACATGTGCAATTTTTTTTCCCCACACAATAGTCTCTTCTGGATGTCTTAATTAAAGTCTTAATTAAAATGTTTTCTTTCTCATAGTTAAGGTTGCCTTTTCATTATGTACCTGAAATACAACAAAATATATTTTTGCGCCTTTATCCTTGATGGTTCGAGTGTACAACCATGAAAAGATAAGGCCTGGGGTTTAATTTGCTAGTGGTTATACAGCAAAATCTGATCTTCATTGTAAAGACGGGGCCGTTGATCCAGACTACTGAACTTCCCAAAGAAACAGTCCCATTAGAAGCATCTTAGAACACATATCTGCTTACGTGCTGGAAACTCCGTTTTTGTATATAATACAAAACTGGATTTAAGATAAGTGACCCTATGTACAACCTCTGACAAACATTGTACGAGCTGAAACAGGAAATACTATTATTTGGTATATTTTTCTCTTTTTTTATGTGAAATCATTCCATAGTTCTGAGTCAGTCAACATTGGCAGCGCTAAGACTTCGCGTGTCCATCAAATCCCATGTTTGATTTTTTTTTTTTTTTCAGTCAAATCAGTGCTGATTTAGACAAGCAGAATCACACCGCAATGCAGCTACACCGGACTACACGTCTTTGGGGATGTCAGCGGAACAGTGGAGAGCTATGTTTCTGAGGGGAAAGTAGTGAAAGACGAGAGGGGGAGATGAAGTATGAACCTTGTTCTAAACCCTCCCCTAGTACCCAGTGTCCTTGTGGCAACTGGTGCAGATTGTTTTTTGAAAAAAAAAAAAATAATAATAAGAAAAAGAACATATTAAAGGCTTGTGATGAGCTGCATCTGTCCTTCCCGTACGTCCACCTCTGGCTCGCACTCCTCTTTAGGGGATTGGGGGCTGGGGATTATATAACCGTCACTGCTTCCCCTGCTCATCTGATAGTAGCTTTGCAGCTGTTGGCCGGCCCCTAAATCGGGCATGCTCTTGTAGAAGGCGTCCTCGTCCTCGCTGTGTTTGGAGGGCGAGAGTTGCTCTGTCTGGAGGCCGCTCTCGGTTAAGGGCGGGTCTCTCAGGTTCAGCTCTCTGGAGTACAGGGAGTCCGTAGTGGGTGGCTGCAGGCTGTGTTTTGTAGCTGTGGGCTCGGTTCTCGCTCTCTCCTGAGTGTAATACAGGAGCGAGTGAGTCCGCTGGGGGATGAGAGGGGCATCCAGGTGGTGCTGGTGGTGATGGTGCAAGCTTAGACTCCCCACCATTAAATGGCTGCTCTCGCTGTCCACGGGTACCAAGGATGTAGTTTCAACTACAGTAGCTTCCTCTTTTCTACTGGTCCCTCCCACAGCTGCATTCCTCGTGGACAGATGAGGCTCGTGCCGCTGTTTTTTGGCGAATGTCCTCAGGTTGCTGTGAACCAGGTCTGAGATAATCATCTTCTCGAAGGCAGCTTCGTCTAGGCCGATGCCGCCGTTGCCGTAGTCCCCATTCCGAAGCGAGTAGCTATTATTGAAGTTACCATTTAGCGGTAGAGTATCCATTGCACTTGTATCCCTGGCATTGTTCATTGAGTGTCCTACAACAACAGAACATGTGAGGAGGGGTGTATATTAGTCACAACTGGCCCTGTAACGATAGAAAAAGTTTAAAAAAAAAGATCAATTATGTTGTTTAGGACTGGCTTTAGATTTCAAGCATGACACTTAAATCTAAAGCATTTATTATGATGTTAAAAGCATTCTCTATAGTCTGCTAGCATGATAATCAAGATATCCTAAACAACATAAAAAAGAAAAAGAATTGCACAAACATCACAAACACATTTTAAAGGACACTGCCAAAGTGGAGCCACAGATGGGCAAGTTAGAATATTAACATAATTCATCAGTCTTTCAGCTTATTTTGGGAGGGGGAGTGAGAATGGGGTTCTGTGGGGAGGTGGGAGGATATAAGAAAAAGGAAATGAAAAAAGCACATGGCCAAAAAAAGGGACCAAAAAGAAAAAAGAAAACCACAGACAGCCAAGTCTCTCACAATAAAGAAGCCAGCAAGCAAATCCAACAGCACGACAGACAGGCAAGTGGAAATGACTAACTTGAGACAACTCACATCATGTCTGTCTGTTCAGGCTATCTGGCCTAAGAGTAGCTGATGGACAAAAGAAAGAAACAACAAAAAAAAAACAAACAAAAAAAAACAACAACAACAAAAAAACAAATGACTTCATTGTAAAACATGATGTAATCACTGACAAAATCAATGTGAGCAAGGGTTCATCAAATTAAGTCTGATAGACAATTAAAGGCTTCTCTCCTCATTAAATGTCACCATTCAGTTTGTTTTTGCGAGCTGGGCCGTTAAGTCTGCAGCTAATTGAGTGGGTACATGAGTGTTGTTGCCTTGGGCAGGTGAAGGTTGATCTGAAGCCTACGTTCTCCTCACAGCTTGCAGCGAAAGTTTCAAATGTTTTTTCCGCCCTTTTCTGTTTTTAACACCATAAAGACTACGCTAGGTTAACAGTTATCAGCATCTCTTTAAATTGAGGTCTTGGGACAAAAAAAACAAAACATGTAGTAAAATGGTGAAGCAGACAAAGAGGGGAGCATTTGTAATGCCTAGCAGGGGTTTGAGATCGAGAGAAAGGGGAGTAAAAGGAAAAAATTCTGTTGAACCTTACAAATATGATAACTGAACTGAACTGTGAACTGTGTTTTGCTGTGAGATGGCTTCTCAGTGATAACAGCCAAAAATAATTTGCATTTAGAAAAACTGGCAATCAGTGTAATTATGATTCGGAATAAATACGTACACAAAGCAAAATTATAGCAACTGCTATAGAAAAAAATTACTTAATTTTGCCACACTGATATCCTGGTTTAAATTACCTGCAGACATTATTAAAAGTGATCCAAATGATATCATCCATTTGTGATGATAGTAATAATTTAATGAGAAGTGAAGTTATGATACTGCATCTCTATCACTTAAATCCAATTACGCACAGAAAGTGGAAAGTATTGAGACTAAGGCATTTATTTATAGCTCATTACTGGATGGAATGTGTTA
>JAOTRS010000004.1:18002996-18019992 GCA_028565755.1 Dinotopterus cunningtoni
GAGAGCTGGAAGCACAGCAAAGCTGAAAAGCAGCATGTGCTTGTGTGTGTGTGTGTGTGTGTGTGTGTGTGTGTGTGTGTGTGTGTGTGTTTTTACCATTCCGACTGTTCAGTTTAACTGTATTGGCTGTCAGCTGGATAGATATCCCACCCTTGCTGCTCTGGGGAAACTTGAAGTCCTGCACCTGGCCATCTGTGCTCAGCACATACACATCCAGGACTGGATAAAGAGAGAGAAAAGAAAACATTTTGTCCTGAGGGTTTCTTATTTATAATTAATTATCTCACCATTCCTTGATTTAAAAGTAAGCTTAACATGCTTTCCATACAGAAAAATAACAAATCAAAATCACCTGCAAAATGAATTGCATTTGTTGACTAAATTTAGAGAGGAATATCTGGCACATCCAAACACACACACACACACACACACGCGTTCTATTATTAAAACACAGACTAAACAAGGACATGTGCATATAATAAAATCAAATATCAACATGATCATCTCTCTGTATCTGCATTTTTGGTAAATTCACTCTCAAAGTGCAAAACACTGGGTACAAACAATTACACCCTGATTGTAACCACCTATTTCCATTTATCAAGGCTGATAGTAATTACTGACTTCATGGCTGCAGGCGTATTTCATGCCCTTGAAAAGCTGGAAAAGTTATTGTTCAGATGAGACATCAATGACCGGAAGGCTAGACTATTTTTGAAATCTATTATTTCTTTTCTGTGACGGACAAAACAATTTTGTAAAAACATAGAACCTGGTAATAAATGAGTGGGGGGGAGGGTGCAGGGTGTGTGTGTGTGCAGGGGTAGCTCAGTGGTTAAGGCAGTGGGTTTCTGATCTGAAGGTCCCAGGCATCACCAATTTGCCACTGTCTGCCCCTTAACTGCTCGGATTTTTAATGAGATAAAATGTAAGTCACTCTTTATGAGGGCATCTGCCAAATGCCATAAATGTCTTTTTTTATAAAAAAAAAAGCCTGAAACCAAAATTAGTTCTAGAATCATGCATCTTCGTTATGACCTTTGCTTAGTTTTGTAAGTGTACCGTGGCCTCAGTAGCTTGAACACAAGAGCTTCACTGTTTGTAGATTTAAGGCCACATCCCAAAAGACCAACTTGCACTTAATTAAATTAAACATGGATTTTCGCCACTGAATAATTACTTTGCTGCAACAGACGCAGCTTAATCCAAATATGATTCCTGTTTAAAAACATCAAGTACATGCACTTTTAAAATGTCTAGACTGGAAATCCCATTGTGGCAAACAAGACGTATTTTAGATTAGCCACATTTACCGGCAGTACTCACTTATATTGCTAGCTGGCACTTTCACTATTGCTGGTTCCATTAGATTGTCAGCAAGGACGAAGGCTCCTTCCTCGAGAGTGTCTAGTAACATGGTGGCAGCGTGAGTCTGCTCTGTGATATTCATGCCTCTCCAAGACTTCAGTGCTTCTGGCCGGAGCAGGTTGTCCACGGTATCCACGATAGCCTGCGAGCAAAAAGGAACCGTCATGTTAGCACTGATGATGTCGAAGGTCAAAGCTTTTGATTTATATTAGTGCCAGATAACCTATGTCTACAAAAACAAACATGCATGCCTTAACAACGTGACTACATGTTTTGGGTAATACAGTTTCTTTAAAAAAAATAAAAAAATAATAAAAATAAAAATAAAAATAATAATAATAATAATAAAAAAGACGGATCTGCATAAAAGCATATTCCATCCACCATAAGCACAATCAGTAAGGAAAAGACAGAGGGGGAGATGCTGATTGTGAGAAACTGGACAGTAATACAGTTTTTCCATGTGTTTTGGCTCTGTACTTCAGCACAGTAATTTCAGCACAATTTAAATAAAATAAAGTGCTAAATGCCAGGGTTCATTTTAAAGGTAATTACAACCAGTAAAAATCTTTAATCATGGGATTTTCCGAGCCAAAAACGTAGAGAACAGCATAAAAGTTCCCAAGTGCTGTGGTGCATGTTGCCATAACATAGTGAGAGCACTATGCTTCTTTCATGGAGTCAAACATGTAGTTTACAAATAAATCAGACACATATTTTTTTAACAGCTTTCTGAGCTTTCAGAGTGCGATCTAACCAAATACTGAACATCCTCGACCGCTCACTGCCACACTTGCTGTGCACATTTGCATATATTCCAGTACATACATGGATGAGTCCTGCACTGACATCACCATCTCCAATCAACAATCACTCAGGTTATTCTTCTATTCTTTCAAAGTTACATTAACCATTGTTAAGATTTTAGTGATGTGGTAAATACAAAGCATTATAGTATTCACAAAATAAGTTTACTTTAAATGCATCGACACAGTTGTCTCTCATCAGCGGCCCGTTTGCGAACCGATGATTTAATGGATCATCAGGCAACCTATCTAATTCAGTGTTCATTGGTGTGACATAGTTTTAGGGCATATAGTTTTATTATGCTTAAGGCTTGCAATGATAACATCTTACTAGCAGGGGGTACTCACACAAACTGTAGGGGGTCAGGGGATGTCGCCTGCACAATACATCAGTAATTATTCAAAAAAACACCCCAAGCAGACTTACGCACTCACAGTTTTCCTATGTGCTAATAACATGCAAATATATGCGGAAATTCTGGATCTTACAAAACAACATTATAACTCCACAAATAACTTAACATAACAATGCAAAATAACGTGTCTATTTATCCAGACTGCTTCACAACGCAGGAAAGCCTCCCGCAGTCTACCTGTGATTTAGCAATTTGCTATGTGGCTCCAAACCCCTGCTCTTTATCTATCTTTCGTATTCACACCTGCAGGGTAATGCCACTAGCTGCTGTTGACACTGGTGTCTGACTACCAGCTTGTTACTCCTAGTACCAGGGTTTACAGTTTTCTGCATTTCTCAAGCCTTTATTTTTTTAAGCATTTTTAGTCCTATATATTCTGCTTCTGGCAAATTCACCGCTGATGCATGAAAAAATACAACAGGGAACAAATTGATCACAATATGATTCTGATTATTGGAAATGACCCAACTGTATAAATAAATGATAAACTCTAATACCGACTGACATAAGTCATATGTGACGTAACTATGGTGTATGGTATAAAATCAGTATGTCTACTATCAATTATTGTTCAATTACACACTAGACTTTTTCCTAACTTTTAAAGTGGAGTGATATTTGGTTTAGTATTTCCCAAACAGCTATCCTAAGCTGTTCACACAAAACCGTTTCAAGAGGTTATTAACAATGGAGCAAAAAGAAGCACTGAACAAGCTCTGTGCATGAAAACAGCTTGTCAGAGAGGTCAAAAGAGGATGGCGATAATCGCACAAGAAAGCAGACGGGCCACAACTAGGCTAATCACATCCGAGTTGAACACTGCTTTGCTAAATGCCATCTAAGGAGCACTTACGGGACGCTGCCACAAATGGGCCACAACATGGGAAATGGGAAAGTGTGGGAAAGTCGCCTGGCCGTGGAAGAATTGAGATTTCTCTTGCATCGTGGATGCGATGCACGTACATCTGAGTCTGTGACGGTTTATCACAAAGGTACTAACCGAGGCAGTTCCTGGGGCTTAGGTCCAGGAACATTTTATGTTGGAACGCATTTGTAGATCAGGAGTTACTGTAATGGAGCTCGCTGTGCTGAATGTCATACATGCTTTCAGTGAAATACCATCTGTGACAATGGCAAAAATAGACTCAAGGTGTGAAACTCAACCTTGTGACTGTGTGACTGCTGCTACACCACTTAAAAAGCTTTTAAAAAGGTACATTAATGTAAATGTTAGAAGGCTCAAAATGCCCAGCCTCCTGCATGTTAGCTTCTTTGTCTACCTTTATTCCACACTAAAATGGCAATCTTTATGTAATTTGTTTCATTTCTGCTATTTTACATAACGGTAATGTTCCCTGTAGCGTGCTGAAAAACACAGGACAGTAACTTGTCCGTGAATTGTGCAGCTCTCGCTCTGAAACTCTTATTTTCCCCGAAGGAGAATCAGAGCCTATGGGGTAGACGATGTTTTCCTGGCACACATTTATCCCTCCATGGTTACAGTGTATCCACACTTGCACATAAAGCATGATAATGCACCATGTCTCAAGGCATGTATTGTCACTGAATGGTTGCAGCAGCATAACAGCCATTTCTTTCATAGCTTTACTGGTCTGTTTAACCTTCACATCTCAATCCAATAAAGCATATTCAGTACAAAGTACAAAGCGCTGCTTACCGCAAGATTGCGCAGCCATCCAATTTGCATTAACTGCACAATGAGGTCATTTTTGTGTTTGTTCGACAGCATTTATCATCACTTCATGCGATCCGGAATGCCGGAGAAGGCACGACGCACTTATATTGGATGAACCGAATGGGAATTGCACTTCTTTTTTTATTCATAGTTGTCCCATTTCACGGGATCATAAGTCACTAGATATAGTGACATCTTAGGTAAAAAGCTTGTGTTTAACGCTTGCTTAGAAACCCTGCCAGGCCAGTAACGCTCAATAAGGTTCAGGTCAGGCGATTCGACGGCAGCCATACATCTTCCGTGCCACCGCGTTTCGCTGTTCAGCTGATAAGCATTGCAGGGTGCCCTTCTCAATACATCGCAAACTTTTACTCTGGCCCGGGCTCAGTGTGCATAAGATTAGTGTTATACTAAGTCAGCCCCCTTTACTCCACCTTTACTGATGTTCCTTTCATCACAGAGCCACATTCAATTCATTTACTTTGTGACACTAAGTACCAAGTGGTATTCCATCACTACCTCGTTCCTCCAACCAAGCCCTCCTCCATTTCTTTCTTTCCTTCCTTCTCTGTCCTGAATAGCCTTAATAAGATCACATATTTTATTAATTAATATTTAATGAAATGCGGCGAATGGAGAATTTGCGTCATCCTACCCCGATTAAGTGATAATCGTGTTACACGTCTGAAGCCTGTGGTTTGAAATCTGGAATTTCAATTTGGAATCATTACAGTAGCTATAATGAACCTTGTTACATTGCTTATATAACGGCTAATGTCTCCTTTAAAAGGCAATGTGCTGGAATAGAAAGCCCAAACTAACAAGAACCGTGTCACTGTCCAGTTACATGCTGCACCTTAATCATGCCTTAATTCTCTCCTGACAGGCTGCTGTACGATGCAGACTATCTATGCGTATAGCATACTTTGCAAAAAAGTGCATCCAACCAAAATAATCTGCTGATTTAGTCTGTGCGCTCACAGTGCGCATTTAAATTATCACTAGACCCTAAGTGGACCACTGTTTTTAGTTTTTTTGTCTAAATGAAAAATAATGTACGATCTTGACATAGCATAGAAATCAAAACATTTTTTTAACAGCTATTCAAATTGAGAAACAATGAACAGCCAAGCTGCAAATCAAATGCTGACACATACTGCCATGTACCATAGCAGGAGACAAACTGCACTGATTAGTAAGAGATGATGGTTCCAAGTCACAGTATAGCTGGCACAAGCTTAGAGGGCACTTGTAGATCAAAATTCATCAAGTGATGGAGAAAATGAGACGCTACATGGCAGTGAAACATGCCGCTTAGCAGTGGCAGGGAAAGAGGGAGGAGTGGGAGGAGGAACATGTAAAGAAAAGAAAAATGGTACCGTTGGCACAAGTATACCTTCATATATGCCCTGCATGTCCTTTCTCGCTTTTGAAGCTTTTTTTATTTGAAAGGAGACAAAAAGACAGATGAAAGAAAGAAAGAAAGAAAGACGTTAGAAAACACTGGCCCTCAGACACACATAACTGTTCCACATGGACTTCAGCAACACTAATGAGCTGTTTCGATTGCTCGTTCTCTTGTGTGCATTAAGGCCAAATTTAAAAGGTGGTGTCTGGCCAAAAAATCAAAATCAATATACTGCAGACGATTACATCAGTTGTATGCCAAATTTCTAATGCTTAATGAGGATTTAACCCTCTGAAGTCACAGTTATCGCTGGCGATACCAGAAATAATACTAGATTAATTATCTAGAATAACAAACTCAGAACCAACAAGAAAAAAAAAAGAAGTGAATATGAATTTGTTCTGAGTAAAACCCCGCACTAATGCACCATTTTTGATTGGTCTCAACACAAAAGAGTAAAAAAAATTCCTCTGATCATTTCTACAAGCCTTGAGTAAAAATAATATACTGCTGTGTGTGTGTTTTTTACGTCCAGTAATAAGTGCAACAACAGAGGGTAAAGTCGTGAAGTTGCTGAGTCAGCTCCATGTGCCTAAAAGTAAAGTTAAAAGACAAAGATAAATCTATTTGTACCTTGTTGAAGCTCCGTCCGGTAGAGTCCTTTTCGCTTGGCCTCAGCTCCTGTAGTTGGGCATCCAGGATGTCCACCAGCTGTTCCATGAGCCTCATGGTGGAACTGATGTCGCCGGGGAAGATGGGCCCTTTGGTGTGCTTTGCTAGCTCGTTGGCCAGGTTGGCCGCGTTCTCCCCACTCCGAATCTGAAAGATTGTGCAAATTAGCCGCGCAGCAGGAGCTGAGAAATATCATTCTGCGTCTGCAGGCCTCTCGCCCCTAATTATGACATCTTCATGCTGTGAGGAAATATGCTTCGCTAACAGCACCCACGAGCCATCGCTTAGTAATTAAAAACTGATAACACATCCTGTGCGCATTAGACAGGGTTTTTTTTTCCCCTACGAAAAAAAAAAAAAAGTTAATTTTGCTGCCGCGTGAGGTGTGGGCAGTCCATTGTATCTAATGGCAGCCCATTCGAACTTCAGTTTGCAGAACACATTAGCCCTTTAAGAGCATGCATTCAGACGATGCGTTATCAGATCGAGCAGCGGGGCGCCCTATTGGGTAGCTCGAGGCTACGTTTCTCAATCTCAGCCAATGATAGTGAGAAGCCTGTGCTCAAAATTTGGCACTGGGGACTGTTTTATATTCATGACGGTGAGCTCAACAAACTCTCTGAGCTATTAGGAATATTTGTATGTCTGGTGTCATGCAGCTGGATGAATACGAACCTTCTGAGCCACTTGATTGACCCAGTGAGAGGTGCAGTTGCTTAGATCTGGGCCGTTAGGGTGCCAAGCCCCAGTGGAGAGGACACACATGTAGGAGGCAGTGCCTGAAAATAAACCCATGTTTGGACTTGATTTGTTATGTACATGTGATATCACATCCATGAAAGACATGTAGTATGAAACTGCTATTTCATCTGTGCATGAAACACCTCACTCTAAAACATACAACATTCTCAAACAACAAGTAACAAAGCCCCGGTCGTCACAAGTGCTCTGCTTCATGCCTCTTTTAAGTGAATTGCATTTGGTGAAGCAAACACACTTGCCTCTGGTTCCTTTGGGACATGGTCGCTCCACAAGCATGCCCCTCTGTGTCTGAGGCCACAGGATGTCCCTTCGCTCTACGCTGTCACAGAACCGCTTGGGCAAAGGGAACGACTCCAGGGACGGAGGTGTGGTAGTTCGGGACGGAGCCGCTGGGGGTTTAGGGGGCTTGTTGCCAACCCTGGTCCCCGTAGTGTTTATGGTTGTTGTTAGGCCTCTATGCTGTGCTGTTGTTGTTGTCATCGTGGTGGTTGTCATTCGGGGTGGTGCTGGCACTGAGGTGGCATCTGAAATAGGTGGGGCTGAAAAAAAAAAAAGACAAATTTAGTTCAACCTGTTTTTTTTTTTTTTTAAATTTTATAGCTTATAAGAAATGCAAGTTCTGCTGCCAGTAAATCTTTGATCTGGAATTGAATTATAGAAAGAGAGTAATATGGAGACATTTCTTTCTTTTTATGACCTATATTTTATTCCTGGCACATGGCAGAAGCATTAATGATGGAACAACAATGCTTGCGTCTGCTATTTTCAAGAATGCTCAATTAGATTTCAACAACAAAAAAAGGTTATATTCCACGTCCATTTAAAAGACAATACGTGATGGACGAAAACACTCATTGCTTCTGAAATGCACACGAAACCATGCATTTGGTGTAACTCGTCTTAAATGCTGCACTGGAAAATAAAGGTTTCTGTCAAAAAAAATACGTTCAAGATTTCTTGTAGTTAAATTTGCATCCTATCAGGAAAGCAAAAACGTCAATAAAGCCATCCTTGCTTTGATAAATGTCAAAGTCTTCTTCGCTGCTGCCAATTCACATTCGTGAGTCATTACCCACAAGTTTGTACCTATATATAAAGCTGGCTGAAGTGCATAAATAGTGTATGGTGAAAACACAGAGCTGTTAAATCACAGCATGTTTAAATCTAAATAAATACTGACCAATATCTTGTACCTCCAGCTGGATGGAAACAGCTTAGTCTGGCAGCCTGCTGATAATAGCCCTATGTGAGTGTGTGAGAGATTCCGGTCCAGTGTGCGTGCGAAAGAGCTTTCTCTTTGAGATTGGTCATGACCTACTGTGAATTAGTCTCAACTGACCGGGTGGAGAGCTCTGGTTCGATTCAGACGGCAGAACTACTCCAGACTCTCCACCCTGAAAAGCTCGATGTTTCCCCTGATCAGGTTTTTGGCGCTGTGCCTCCCGTGCTCAAACGTTCATTACTCCTGTTCCAGTTTTTTCTCTCTGACACTCAACATGTGTACATTTTTCCTGCTTGTGGTGCTGGGGGAAATAACACACTGCTAGATATTCTCAAAACAGAGCTTTTTTTTTGTACGCCGTGTGCCAATGATATAACAAAATCAGGTGTTAACACAAGCTGCTCCCTGAAAAAAATATGATCTGCCAATACACACTGAATTCCATCTTTGTCTTTGGAAGCGAGGGTCATTGCATCTTTGTGATGTGCTATGCAGGTGAAACGTTTCGTGACGTTTGATGCCGGAGTGAGCGCCAGCCCTGGGGATTCGAGGCGACTCCTAGCCTGGATGCACTGTTTAAGAAAGAGACTAGAAGTTGTATAATTATCGTATCCGCATATAAATAAACGGTTATGTGGATTTCCTTTATAATGAAAAGCTCACACAAACACCATATTAATCACTGTTGCTATGGGGACGCATCCGCCATGGTACTCCATTATAAATCGCACAAAAAAAAAAAAAAAAAACCCACATAATCTTTTTATGATTTTAAAATTACCACTGAATTGTTACATTTTAAAGTTGGCGAGCTGTACACACATCGCCTTCAGCTGAGATAGCCCCTTGTCATAAATTAAATGTAGTGTGTCAGAAAATGAAAACACATGCTTTCCACTAGGGGTAAGTAATTACTCGTTCCCTTGTTCTGAGTCGTCGGTAAAACCCACATTAATGAGTGTAAGTGATACCCACACCCACTGTAATACATGCCAATTGTGTTTTTTTTTTTTGGAAAGGACTCAATTCAATTCAATTCAGCCAACTTGGAAAAATCAACACAACCTCGTCTGATCCCTGCTAATGTTTATTTAATGCTGCGGACATGTTTGTAAGAAAATAACTCAACTTCATTTCGGGACAATTAGCGATGTGACCTACTGCAAAACATAAAAAGTTGAAAAAAGACAGAAAAAATATTATCTCATCTCCTCGCTGGGACCTTCGTTCACAGACTCACAGAGTCAAATAAGCATGCAGGCACGTCTACGTGTTGTGAAACCCGTCTCATAAATCAAAGCTGCAGTCGTTTAATCGAACCGCTTTCATTCACAAGTTTTACTGGACCTTATAAAACACTGTAGTGTAAATATCACCAAAACATTTGAAAGGAGAGATCAGAAAACAGCACGGCTAATGAAAGTATAAATCATGTTTCCGGTTCTTACACTCCCATAAATTGTAGCACTGCAGTTGAACTGTTGCGCATTGCAAGTTCACGTTTGTTTACAGGTAAGATTACGCACAAGCCTGTTTTGTCTCTGTCTGAAATTCTGGAACCGCTGTAACATATTTTGCAATGAGATGAAAGGAAAAGGAAAATGCATTAAGGTCAACATCGTCTTCCTACGTCTGACATTCTCTGATTTCCTAAAAGAAAATGACTACATGATTATCATTCGAACTCGTACACGTACGGTGTACGTCGGATTTCTTCGCAGTGCCGCTGCTGGTCGGAGAGTTACTGGTGCCCGGCAACTGAGGTTGTTGTGGAAGGGAAATAACAAGCTTTCCAGCTCATGTTTGTGTGTCACGGCTAATTTCACATGCTGAGTGAGCGATGCAGAATATTCACCTCCGTGTTGTTTAAAGTCTAGAACTGTGTTATGCTGTTTGCACACATGGAGACTACCTTAGCGTTGCACAATAACTTCCAGCGTTGTGCAGCTGCTCTGTAATTTGGAATGGCAAACTAGTGTGTGTTCAAGTACACAGCATTTACTTGTACGTTTCCTGATGGCCTGCTGGTTATCAAAAACATTCATTTGTAACCAGAGTTCGGAATTAACAAGCTGAAAACAGAAACATGACTAAATGGAGTGTGTTTTTGTCTTCCTAGATTAGGGAACCAATTCTCTCTCTCTCTTTTCTTTCTTTTTTTTTCTTTTTTTTATTAATGGGCAGTTTGTGAACCTAGAGCATGCTTCCTTTTTCCATGACAGCAATCTGCTTAATTCATTTTTTTAACAAGGGATTTCAATCAGACTCAAATTGGTCCTGGGTGTTAATAAAATTAGTCTGTTGGGTAATACTGTATACTTCATACATACTGTACAAGGCATTTGTACCTCATGGATATCATTATGCCACCTGCTTATTATGCTTAATAGGTTTAGGAATTCTGGAAATAATACACTGCCTGGACCCAAAAAAAAACAAAAAAAACAACAACACCATTTGGATTTAAATAAGCAAATACTTAAGAGCCTTTAATTGGATAATTACTGCAGTGATTAATATGTTTCAGCTGGCAGCATTTTTTAAAACCCCAACTGATACGGCTTCTCGTTTCTTAAACAATAATGTCTTGAAGACGTATCCTGTGGTCGTGGAAAAGGTGTCTCTGTGATGTTCAGAAGGGTCAAATTATGGGTCCTGCAACAAGCAAAGAAAACAACTATGGAGATTTCTGGAATTACTGGTGTTGGGTTAGGAACTGTCCAAGGCATTATTAAAACCTGGAAGGATAGTGGTGAACTGTTAATTTTAGGAAGGAAATGTGGTCGGAAAAGAAAAATCATGAATGACAATGACCAGGGGTTACTTAAAAGCTTGGTGAAGTTGCATTATATAAAACAAGAAAGAAATCGACAGGAGAAACCACAGCTATGTTTAATAGAGAAACTAATAGCATTTCCATACGCACACAATGTGACGATAACTAAAAGGATTGGGACTTCTGGAGCAATAGAAAAAAAGTCATGTGGTCTTCTGGGTTCAGACTGCCCGCATCCCAGAGCGATGGTGTCCACTATACAGGGCTCTGGAAGCAGTGTTATCATCTGGGGTTGCTTCAGTTGGTCAGGTCTAGACTCAGCAAGGTTATGTGGCAAATCAAATATAGTCGGCTGACGACCTAAATCTGTTGAATAACCAGGTTATCTCATCAGTGCATTCTGTCTAGCCTGATGATATGGATATATTCAAGGATGAAAATGCCAAGATTTATCCTGCTCACACTGTGAATAAGTGATTCTGGGAACATGAAGAATCAGTTTTGCGCACGAATTGGCCGCCATAATCCTGACCCTAGCCCTAACCTCTGTAGCCTCTGATACGAGATCGCAGCAAGAAAATGCAAATCTGGGTGGAAATAAATTTGTGATGTTACATAAGGTTGTAAAAACAATGACATGGCTAATGCATGCCAGAATCAAAGCTCAAGACAGTCCAAAGAAATATTAGAGCGGGAAACTTGGGACTTGTTGACTGTTTCTCATAACTCGCATAGCTCGAATCTTATAACTCACAGTTGGGGGAGTTTCTCTGAAAGGTTGCCTATGAAACAATAAACTGCTTTAAACTGTTGCCTCTTAAATGGGCTGAAAATTGACTTTTGGAAAGAGTGAGAAACTTTTACAGACACGACACTATCTTACTGCTGAAGGTTTTTCTTTTGCACAGGTCGAGCCAGAGACATTAATCAGGATGTCTGCGTGACTGTTTGATCAATCAATAGTCTGTGCTATTTTTAGCCTGGCATATGTGATACCTAGGCAAAAGATTAGCCTGATTCTTACCTAGGTACCACAACAGCCGAGTACAGTAAGTACAGCACCGCTCACAGGGCCGGTGTAATTTGTTAAACCTTCATGTACTCAAAAAATGCTGTTAATTATATCAAGACCACATTGCGGTGTGGGACTTTTTTTTTTGTCACTTCACTTCTAGCCCTTGACGTTGTATGCTTTGGCAGCGATTGTTCACTCGACCACTATTCACACAGCACCCAGGCATTCTCTGATATTAATTCGCCCTCTGCAACAACAAGGACCATTTTTCTTAAGCTCAATAGACCAGCAAACCTGAAATTAATATGTCTGTCGAACAGCAAGCCCAAAGGGAGCCTTCAATTAGCTGTCAAGGAAGAGGACAGGAAAGAAATATTAAGGGAAGAAAGCGAAGAGTTATAACAGGTATATTCATAAGCTGCGGGGATGACAGACGCTCATTTTGTACCCCTTAAACCCCCTAAACTTCTTATAATAAATCGGGAATCACCGCTGGGTTTAAGAGATTCATTGGGAATATAAAGGCAATAATCTATGATGTGAAAAGGGGGATGTTTTGTCGTGTATGTTGTCAGCGTACAAAGTCTGTGAGTTGCGCTTTTTTTATTTCTCGAGCTCTGACTGTCTGTGCACAGTGCGGTGAAAAATTTAAAGTGACAGCCAATGTATATTCTATATTATGCTTAATGGCCATACTCAGATGTGCGGAGCTCGCCCGTTCGCATGAGTAATGCCTGGCCTGTTAGCTGCGCCTCGTTGTGTTGAGTAACTGCAGCTAACGGATGCGCGGTTGAAAGAGGTGCACGACGAGATCGATGCCTGGACTAATTTTCGAAGAAGATGCACGAATCGGGAGTGGCACGGGGTCCTTCGGCACACCGCTGAGTACATTATCAAGCTCCAAACCCGAAGACAAGGACTCCTGCTCTGATTAGTGCCTCTTCTACACTACACCGAGCGAGTGTGTTAAACAATGATCTTCATCACCACTGAAACATTGCTCCCAGGTGGTAATCAGCCACTAATGGAGAGTGCAACAGGAACCAGGGAGTCAAAAAAAAAACCAAAAAAAAAAAAAGCACAAACAATTACAGGCTTTTGGGAGAGGGGTTGAACGGGGTGTCAAAAATTAAAGTTCATCCTCTGAAAAACTACTTAAAAATCACAGCAGGATGTGTATAATCCTTCAGCAATAATTAAAGGAGCTTAGTTCGTAGCTGTGTAATAGTGCTCCTAGAACTATAATAAACAAGTAATTTCAAAAGCTCTTTACAAAAAAGCATAATACAGAATAATACCATGCATTGAATCTAATTAGTTTTGTTACACGCTTTTGTGTACATTTTTTTTACAGCCCTCAAATTAGCTCCGTCTTTACTGTAACAGAGTTACTCAGATCCTCAGAGCTTTGACTCTCTTTTCATGAAACTGCTTTAAGATAATATCTCTGTAGTATACTGTAGTTTTTAATACGCCATAAACGCATGTGCTTAGATCTAAGACCGTGCCTTTCGTAGAGATTTTCCTTTCTAGAGTATTAAATCTGCAGTTAACTAAGCTGTACGTGCACGCGTGCATTTGTGCTCTCTGCATGTCTCACATACCAAGAACAGTTGACCACTTACTCACCCACTCACTCCAGCCACATATTCACTCACTTACTCACTTATCCACTCATTCACCCACTCACACTTATTCATTCACTCACTCATTTACCCACTTCATGCACTCAATCCTTCACTCATCCATCCACTTAAGTCACATGCTTACTCACTCACCCACTCCAGTCACTCATTCACCCACTTACTCACTCCTCCATTCAATCAAGTCACATGCTCACTCATACATCCACTCATTCACTTACTTACCCACTCCAGTCACTCATTCATGCTCGCTCACTCATCCACTCACTAACTTACCCATTTACTCACTTATCCATCCACTCAAGTCACTTACTCACCCATTCATTCATTCACTCACCCATCCACCCAAGTCACATACTCACTCAACTACCCACCCACTCATCCACCCACACACTCACTCACTCAACCATCCACCCAAGTCACATACTCGCCCACTTATTAACCCACTCATTCACCCACTCACTTATTCATTTACTCACTCATCCATCCACTCAAGTCACTTACTCACCCACTCACTCCAGTCACTCACTCCCGTTCCTTTACTCATCCATCCACTCATTCACACACTCATTCATCCATCCAACCAAGTCACATACTCACCCACTCATTAACCCACTCACTCACTCATTAACCCACTCACTTATTCACTCACATACTCACCCACTCAAGTCACATACTCACTCACTCAAGTCACAAACTCACCCACTCAAGTCACATACTCACCTACTAACTCACCCACACACCCAGCCACACACTGACCCACCCACTCACTCAAATTTTCCCATATCTTTAGTGTGTATGCTCTGTTACAGTTACATCACATTTCCATGTGATGCAGAATCACATGAATCCATATAACCTTGTGAGTGATTCACCAGAAACGTGATCACCCTATCACCCGAACAATTCTAAGTCATCTGTGGCTGGAAGCCAAGGAAGCACATTAGCTACATTAGCTGGGTGAGAGGAACAGCACACTCTTTCCCTTGTCAATCACAGCGCTGCTAATACTATGCACGTGTGAGCACATGTATGCAGAAGAGGATGGACTGCACATTTTCCTCCACGTGGGTTACACTATACCACCAGTTTAAAAAGATGCGGTTGGCTAGATTCACATGGCTTATAGGAAGCTTGTGATGGTCTTCACCTTCGCTGGGTCTTGGTTGTGTATGATATTGGTCAAAATAAAATAGGGAGAAAATGAAGAAAAAAGAAAGGACATTGGCCACTCTTGGCAACTCTGAGGTTGCGCGTGTGTGTGTGTGTGTCTGTGTGGTAAAAGGTTCCCAGGTGAACAACGACTTAGTCATAACTAGAGCGCTGGTCATGCCTGATTGACCAAGCTTTTAATAACGCTAGTCAAGTACGTCTTATTCGGAAGTCATTGACCTCAAGCAAAGAAATTAATCGGACATACACACAAACGGCAAGATTTTAATTAATATACATCATTGTTGAGTAATGTATTCAAAAATATTTGGCTGATCAGTGCCTAGCTGCCTAAACACAGGTACTACAAGTGCTTTATATATAAGAAACCTTATACAGAAACCCTATACAGTACACACACACACACACTACACCAATCAGATGTCCATATGGAATCCAACCCTACTGGACTCGTATCATAATAATACTCAGTTGAAACATTGATCCTAATCATGTACTACAGAAACCTAGCCATCCATGAAATTGCAGCTCGACTCCAGCGCATCAATTAGCAAAAGGTAATATATCAAACTAAAAGTTTGATCATACATTCAGAGCTCGTTTTAGCTCTAGGAGAACAGTTAATGATTTAACTACCCTATAAATCACATGACCGCTTTTTTCCTCGTCCATCTTATTTAGACATTTGCCCAAACAGAGTGAAGCAATAGTTTTGGGATTGATTCCTCTTCATGACGCTCGAGGAGCAACCGATAGCACGGAGCCCTGGATTGCCTGAAAACACTTTAATAGAAACTATAGCTATCTCAGTTAGGTGATTATCAAGGTTTATGAGCTAATTGTAGAGGCTGTGATAAATAAACGCTCATTAGTAAGTCTATAAAACCCATGGCAGGCTGGTGTCAAATAGTTTGGAAATGGCTGGTGCACAAATATACCATAAAATAGACAATTTTTAACTTCAACAGCACAGAAGGTCAGACAAATGAATGGTTATATTTCTTTTGTAGAAAGCCTTGCACTGTTGAACTTTATTTTAGCGCCTGGCTCAAGGAAACTCCTACCTTTTCTTCGGAGTGAAATTTCTCAAAAGGTGTAGGCTTTCTGCTGTATGCGCTAAAAGGCACCGTAACTATAACAGAAGTAAGCCTGCTTATGCTCGTATATGCATAAAAAATGGTTTCGTCAGATGGTGGTTTAATAGAACTGTAATAATGTGTGTGCTGATTTAAATGCAAGTCTCAGAGAGAAATCTCCTCAGACGTATTTGTCCCCTGGCATGTGGGAGTGAGAGAGGAAGTGCTGTTTACTGCTGGTCACGCTGAGGTGAACCATCAGCAGCTGTACAGACTGCCACCCACATGCTTAGGAACCCAGTGTGAGCTAGGAGAACCAAACAATAAGAAAGAAATTAAAAAAGAAAGAAAGAAAGAAAGAAAGAAAGAAAGAAAGAAAGAAAGAAAAATCTTGTCTGGTTAGTTGAAAGCATTTATTTTATTCAAGTGTTACCTCTACTTTAGAAATACTGGCATGTTAAATAACGGCAAGGGTAACTCAATCTGTTTAACTGTGAGGATACTGTATATATGCTGTGATAGCAGGAAAGGATTAGGTAATCCTGGACCTTATTTGATTCAGGTATGTTTATTTGCACTGCATTTGAAGTATTTAAAAATACAGCAATTAACTTTGTCATTAGTATTATATACACAGAATTTTTTTTTTTATGTATTAATATATTTAAATTAAGGGCAGAATTTCCAAAAATAAATAAATAATGGTAATAAATAAAATTGACTGATCAGACTCATTCCAAAAAACTGTAAATACTAAAATACACAGTACCAGTCAAAAGTCTGGACACGCCTTCTAATTCCATGGTATGTCGTGATTTTCATTTCTTTCTACATTGTAAAAAATACTGAAGGCATCCAAAATAATCTAAGGTGCTGTCTGTTTATTATTATTAATTATTTCTTATTAATTATATAGTTTTGAGGGAAAAAATACATTATTGTTCTAGAATGTAGGGGAAAAAA
>JAOTRS010000004.1:18020093-18031665 GCA_028565755.1 Dinotopterus cunningtoni
GGAAAAAATCCATTATTGTTCTAGAATGTAGGGGAAAAAATTCAAAACTTGTGTCCAAACAAGTACTGTAAATAAGATAAGATGAAATAAACATAGAAAGCTATGGAATTTGTAAACCACTTTCTAGACATTTCTTCTCATTTTCAAGCTTTTTTCAATCAGTTGGCAGGTGATTTTGCTTCTTTTCTAGAAATAAGCAAGCAAACATGAGCTGCAAAATTAACTGCCAATCAAACAAAATTATGTCAAGCTTGAAATTAATAAAACATGTCTAGAAATAGGTATAATAACCTTGTAAAAGGTTTGCTGTGATTTTATTGCACAAAGAAAAATTCTTCCTAAATGTGATTATTTATTTGCTAAGACTGTTTTTTTGTAGTCCCCCTACCCATAAAATCATTCACCCACAGATGGGTGTAGTGCAGCAGGGTGTAAAATCTAGACTGAGCGACCTGTGCTGTAGTTATAGTGGCGGGATGTGACATCACCTAGTTTGACAAAGATACAGCCCCTGACCCCCTCAAAAATAAAAATTCAATATAAATAAACCCATTTGTTTTGGTAGAGCAATGTTTCTTTATTTAAAAATGTGTTGAAAACCTGACTGCACCTACTCTAACAACTGGTTGAGGTTTGCTATGCTAAAAGATTTCATAAATCTTGCCAATCTTGTGTCTTTTAAAAATTTCAATCGCTACTTAGCTGTTTAATTTTTTGGGATATAATGCCCAAAAACATGTGTGCTATTGCACTACCACACACACACAAACAAAAATCATTTTACATACCTTTGTCTGATCTTTGGAAGAATATTTGTAAATGTATTGGATTCTTTTACCACAACTCAACCGTTTGGGTGAGGGTTGTACTGGGGAATATACATGAATAAATAAAATAAATAAATAAAACAAATTTTGCCCCAAGAAAATACAAAATGCAACCTCCCCAAAAAAAGTCTGGATGTTAAGGGATTATTTTCAGTTTACTTTATCTACTTGACTTTACTTGTCCACCGAGTATCAACGAATTAAAAACTTACAGCCAAAATAAATTGGACATAATATCTGAGCTCATTTTCAAACTATTTCTCCATTTTTCGTCATCAATTCACAGTCACCCAAGCATCAAATATGCAACGACTGCTTAGGTCTGCACATTTTCTTTCTTTAGTGTGTGATTTTTTTTCTCTCTCCTCTCTCTGTCTTCTTAATAATCTTTCATTCATTAAAAAGATATAGACTCCAGAAACGTTCTCTCTTCACAATTACCTCCAGTCATTCTAATAATAGCAGTGTGGCACCATTTCAATCCCGACTTAACTGCAGAACAAAACATCTATAAATATCAAACTTTCTCCTTCGCATCGCAATGCAGCAATTATAGCTCAGCATGTCTCGATCCGGCAAAGACGCAACTTGAAACAATTTGCTCATGGGTGAAGAACGGGGAGAAGAAAAAAGGGCTACAGAGAGGGTAGTCATCCTTCCCTTCATTATTCAAATCTAACCTAACGTGTATACTGATCGTTGTCCATGGGGAACGAAACCCAGCTGCAGATGCGATTTAGTTAGAGTAAACTCCAGCTGCACGGCACACTATGCGTCTCAGTTAAAGACTCCAGTCTGTCAGTATTGAGGACAATGAATACATTTAAAAACCCTTGAGTCTGAGTAATCTGTGTAAAGTTGCTTGACCTGCGGGTTTCAAAGACATTTATCTGGAGTCTTACTCAGACCTTAGCATGGAGGATGAGTTGGATTATGATGATTAGAATTACAATTCGTCGCTCGTGTTATTCACTGTTCATGGTGAGAGTCAGTTTGACACTGTGGACTGCGAGGCGTCGTTTCTGCTCTTGGCAGATAAATTAAGAACATGCCTTGCTGAGGTGACGTGGCCTCTGAGACTAAGCTCTGTCTTTCTTATCACCTCAGCAAGCGGCAAACTGTTTGTTTAAGAGCTGATAGTCAACTGGGACTTTGTGCCTTTGAGAGAGATCTATTGTTGCTCTGAGGGTGCTTGTGTACCTGTCCAGACAGGTATGTCTCTACCTGGGCCTCCTGCGAGGGCAGATCTTATTCTCTCTGTGGGAAAAGAGCCGGTTACTTTGGTCCCTTAAGACTAAGCACAAGGGAAGCAGGTAGCATCTGAAAAAAATCTCCTGACACAGATGTCTTATGATATGCTAACTGAGCTCATGATGTTGTTTACTGTTGAGCCCAGTAGCCTCGATTTTCCACGTGCCGCTTCCGAAACACATTAAACACCGATTAGATCTGAAATTTAAAAAATCACTCAGCCGTGATTTTTAACACAGACCTGCTAGAATACTAGAGAAATACTAACTGACTGGCATTTGTACATAATCGACAGAAAGCGCTTACCCGTATATATGAATTAGGATCATGTTCTACACTTGTCACACTCTTAATGTTGTCACGTGTGCTGTCGCGTAAGTTATACTACGATAGTTTAGGAGCCGCCTTATTCCAGTCAGGTTCCTGGTGAATCCCAGGACACACGATGTAAAACACCTCTGATGGGATGCGAGTTTAACGCAGGACACGCCCTACACACGAACATTTACACCTGGGGTAATTTAGAGTAGCCGATCAAGCTACTAGCAGGAAGAAACCAGAGAACCCAGAGGAAACCCACATGAAGCCTGGGAAATCTGCTCTGACTTACCGTGAGCTGGATCAGGTGGTCCGAAGGCCAAGTTGTAGCGCAGGACGTAAAAGTTATTCCACACGTAGAGCTGGTTGTCCCTGGGGTTGTACTCCACGGAGGCGATGTACTGGTACTGGTTGGGGAAGTGAATGTCCACGTACTCACCGCGGCCCTGCTTGGTGTTGTACATGTAGTCGATGACGCCTTTGCTCACTTCACTCTCGTTGTCCTCGTATGTGGACCGGACCACGTAGAGAACGCCGCAGACCATGAAGGCGTTAGAGGCTGAGCGCTTGTCGTATGCAGTTTCCCAAGTGGCCTCAAAGCGCAGTGTGTAGGGGTTCAGCTGGCTCAGGACCATCATGCCATTGTTCTGCTCAGTGGCATAAATCACCCACAGGCCATTCTCGTCAACGGCCAGGTCAATGTCCGTCTTGCCGCCCCACTTGTACGGTGATGTGTCGTGGTAGTTTGCGTTGTTGATGATGGCCTCGCCACTCTTGATGCGTGTGCGCAAATCGAACTTCACAATGTTGCGCGTTCGCTCTTTGTTAAAGAACACGGCACCGTCGTACACCACGAATCCGGTGCCGTCCACTCGATGGGGAAGTTTGTACGTTAGGGTTTGTCTGGAGTTCTGAAAATCATCAAGCGACGAGTACTCGATTAGTGTGTCGGTGCGGTATGGTGTCCAGGGCATGAAATAAACTTTGTCTCCTGCTTGGAGAGGGTCTTTGCACCAGGCACCGGCTTGCTGCTCCGCCTCGTACAGAAAGGAAGGATCTCCGACAGCTTTCAAAGTTCCGGGACAAACAAAAACTAGTGGCAGAGAAGAGCAGAACAGAGAACAGTCAAGCGTGAGCACATGCAGGCCAGGTGTATTGCAATTAGAAGGCCAAGTTGCCAGCCTGGCACTATATCAGCTTGACAATTGGATGGTCTGAGAGGACAGGGACAGAAAACACACACTGGAGTGGCTAAGAAGCTGAAGTTATTCAGCATTTAAATGGAATAAGAGGGAGTTTATTTTAGTGTGAAGAATCTGGATCTGAAAGTAACTGAAGCTAAAAAAAACAAAAAGAAAAGAAAAAAAAAAGAAAAGTAAATAGTATTATGTGTTTGAAAACAAAGTCTCCCTGCTGTTCTGGACATACTGTACACCAAAGGGAAATCAGGGTATTAAAAGGCAACGGAAAGTCAAAGAAAAAAATAAATAAAAAGAAAAGAAAGCAACCAAACGGTCCTGTAAATAAACCAAGGAAACTAAAAGACACTTGGTAAAAATAAAGAAATTAAAAATGACAGGGAGATTTTCAACAGCACCATACAACATGTCTACAAATGTGTACACTGAGACATTTGGCATTTATGTGGCCTTTATGCTATACCTAAGAGAGGCTTTCTTTCTGACTAAATGGTGCAAATGTCACAACCATTATGATTTAAAGCAGCATTACTTTTTTGAGGTGTTGCAAATTTTATTTCTTTCCTGAACACGGACACAATAATCAAATGTGACAACAGCAGCGAGTGGCAAGGTAGAGAGAGAGAGAGAGAGAGAGAGAGACAGACAGACAGACAGATAAATTAATGAGAAGACAGAAATACGGAGAGAAAAATACAGACAGAGAGAAAGATAAAAAGAAAAAACAGACATGATAAACAGGCAGAAACAGACAGAGAGAAATAGACAGAAAGAGAGACAGATAAAAAAAGAGGAGTCTGACAGATAGACAACCAGGCAAATAGTGACAGAGAGAGAGAGAGAGAGAGAGAGAGAGAGAGAGAGCGAGAGAGAGGGAAAAACAGGGATGGTGAAAAAGAATGAGAGAAAGAGAGATAGAAGGAAGAGAACGACAGTTAAGGCAGTGAATTTAATAGGCTAAGAGAAAACCTGTTACCATGGCATGCTATGGGGGGGTTGGAAAGCCAGGCAATAAGAGACCGAGCCAAACAGAAAGACAGATAGAGCACCCAAGGGTAAAGGGGAGGAGGGAGGTGGAGGGGGGGGAACC
Source organism: Dinotopterus cunningtoni (assembly GCA_028565755.1). Lineage (NCBI taxonomy): Eukaryota > Metazoa > Chordata > Actinopteri > Siluriformes > Clariidae > Dinotopterus > Dinotopterus cunningtoni. The sequence goes on from JAOTRS010000004.1 coordinate 18,024,779, forward strand.
CCGACAGACTCCAGCCTCTCGGCTAACACATCGTAGCTAACATTTAAGTTGCAAGTGTCTTATCATATCTTTATAATGAGTGCTCCTCCCAGTGCTGCAGTTTTACTGACCTTTACTGAATCAAGAGGATTTTTTTTTTTCTTAGAGCCTGCTAGGATCAGAAAGGCAAAAGTAGGGATAGGAAGGTTTTTACAACCATATGCCACAAAGAAAAAAAAAGAAGAAAAAAAAGAAAGAAATGAAAAAGGAGCTACAGGGACTTTAAATTATGTCAGTTATTTACCTTTTTGCTCCACTTCTATTTTAAGCGTGGGGAGAGAATGAAAGGGGTGCAAGGGGGGAAAGAGAGATTAACATGAATTAACTATCATGTTCATGAACACATGCAGTTAACATGTCATGAGTTAAAGGACATCATTTACAGTCGTACACCTAGTCAGAAAGAGAGAGGGAGTTAAGTTAGAGGCACTCATGCAAGGTCATTTGCTCCCCTAATTAGAGAAAAAGACTGCGTTAGTAATTGAGTGGTAAAAGAAGTGCAACAGGATTTATTGGCCTTATGCAGACAGAATCAGATTCGTAACCCTGCATTCTGGAAAAACAATTCCCAAAAGGAGACAAGTGAAAGAGTACGAGGCAAAGATCCGATATTTTACAGTTTAGCTATTTACAACACCATTTTTTCTAATTTAAAATGATTAGATTTAATAAATAATGACACTTCATGCTGGACTATATATAACAGCAGATATTCCTTAGGAAACTATCTTAGCATATATTACATAAATAATGTTAAAACATTATTTATTTGTAAAAACAACCCTTGGAAGGGTAATAAACAATAGAACATAGAAGAAAACATCTAATCCAACAAAACTATGGGATTTACACTGCAAAAAATTACAAAAGTAAAGAAATACTGAAGACATAAAAAGTAATGTACTTATTCTTATTATGAGATCATATAAGTTTATAGGACAAATACAAAACCATTAATCCTATTTCCAGATGTACCTGTTTACAGATACACATCCTAATCTGATCTCCTAACCTTGTTGTTTTTGGTCTGTCGGCTGCTCCCATCAAGGGGCGCCACAGCAGACCATGTGATCTGCACACAACTTGGCACGGTTTTCATGCCGGATACAGTTCCTGATGCAACCCTCCCATTTTATCCAGGCTTGGAAGCGGCACTGCATCCAGTGGCTGGGGTTTCTACAAATAAACCCTGAAATAAGCCAAATTATCTGGCAATAAAAACATTTTAGAATGCCTTATGGTTTAATAATATGTTTACTGAAGAACAGTCTAATCAAGTTATAATATTAGCTGATTTACCAGGGTTTCAGCTATTTTTATTTGCTAAGAAATATATACTCATTTTTTGCAGTGCAAGAATTGTGGAAAAATAAACCTTTGTCTGAATAGAGAAAAAAAAAACTATACAATAGTGAATCAAATTATTATTTAATATAAAATGTTTGAGACAGGACAACGCCAGCATCCTGTAAAGTCAAACAAAGAGTTGTCGTGTTAAATCAATGGGCAGCGCTGTGGACGGCACATAAGCGGAGAAATCTGGAAAAGGGAATCATATTAAATCATGTGTTAAAATTAAAAACAAATAAATAAAAGTAAATTGGCACATGAACAGAAATAAGAAACAAATCCACACCATACAATTTATCATTCATTTTAGCACATGTCAATATCTGGCATAATTACAGACTCTTGACTGTTGTATTTTCACTACATTCCTTCATGTCTATAAATTAAGAGGACAATGCTGTCCTTATAAAAATAAACAAAAAGGAGCTTGGAGAAATGGGATTTACTGTCAGACGGATTTCATTTTTTTAGATGTGTTTTGTGCTCCTCGCTAGAGATCTCGATGTGTGTAGCAGACAGTCAACTCCCAAAGATACTCTCCTTGTAGATGGGACAAGTGAGTTAGATAATAATATAAGCATCCAAATGCCTAATGGACCAAAACAATCTGCCCTGGTGATGTGATAGAAAATCTTACCACAGAGACGACTTTGTTCAGTTTGACTTTTGTTTGTCTTTTACAACAGCGTCAGTTCTTTTTCATTATGCCTACATTACAGACATCTAGCAAAACATAACGCGATGTTAACTGTTATTAATGTAATATGTTTTACTCTGAAACTTCACGCTTTTTGGGTAGGGGCCACACTACTTTACTATTTTATGTGGTGCAACTCACAGTCTTCTTTTCTCCAAATGAAATAAGATAAACCAATTGATACAAAAATCTGGAATGATTTCATTAAAATGTATGAATGACAAGAAGTGAAACTGTCTAGAAGCCTCATGCCTTTCTCACAAACTCGAATACTTGCACAGGCTCCCGTCTTTTCTATTAGAGTAAACACACATTTAATTTGACATTGCTGAATTAAAAACAATTATTAACTGTCCAACCTAGTTAACAGAGATGGGAATCACAAAGGAGCACACGATACAAATTATCACGATACCTAGGTCCTGATTTGATCTGTTTCCTGATTCCTGAAGTATCATGATTTTATAAACATCCTCATTCAATATTACTTTTTTTTTTTTTTTTTTTTTAGATTTTGTTACACTTCTAAACAAACTAACCAAACAGTTCGCCTCTACCAGACAGGATGCTGTGCTTCCTGCCAATGTGTGAATAGTTTAGATTGCATCACCTGTAGGATTGTAGAGGAACTGCAACATTTTACCAAAAGCAAACCGTTGAATAAAAAATTATTTTGGAGTCGCTGTGGCGATTCATGCATTGCCAGACAAATTAATTAAGACACATCACTGAATCGGTTCTGGCCCAATTTCTACGAGCTAACATTAGACAGGTAAGTATTTAATTCCATATATTTATTGGGGGCGTCTGTAAAAACTTTTATCCAAAAATGGTTAAGAGAACGAAAGACTAAAATTTTAATAGACCTGGTGTACAACATGTTAAATTTAACTTGTTATTATTAATGTTGATGTTAAATAACGCTTAAAGTTAATTAAATCTACTGTCTTTGAGGTGTTGTTTTTGCTGCCGTTCTCCTGCTCAGCATCATCCCTAGGGAAAATACCGCGATGTAGATATTAGGCGACTTATTATTTTTTAAGGATATATTGAAACTGCACTGTTTACTGCACATTACTGCAGACTCACCTAAAACTCCACCATCCAGCTGAGTGTCTGCTGCGACTCCCGACTGCACAGCCGGTAACATTATTACGCCTCTGAACCCTGAAATTGGTGGAAATGCTTGTCCTGTCTTTTTTTAGGCTCTTGGGTCTGGACAATTAAATAGTTTATCGCGATATTTTAAAATGGAAAAATGCGAGCGATCGATATCACGCAAGCCTAACACCTAAAGTACAGACACTACTGGGAGTTTGGTAACCTGTGAATCTATAACAAGCTTTAGATTTGATTTAATCATCAGACTGCACAGCTTTTCTGGGTCATCTGATATTCTTCAGAGCAGCGTGGGCCATGTGGTACAGCCGAGGGGTCAGAGATTTGGTCAAAGTTTTTATATTTGTTTTGGTATTTATTATTGAGCTCTTGTAGCTATCTACAGTAAACCTCAAAAACATAAAAACATGTAGTCTATAAATAATGTCAGCTTGGACTTCATGTTTTTCGCTGGTGGATTTTTTTTTATTATTATTATTTTAAGAAATAAAAGGCTCTATAGCTAAAATAAACAGAAATTATATTTTTTTAAAGCAAAAAAACTAATATCTCTATACTTCAGGAATCAGTTTTAAGGGCTCTGTGGAGTTTAAGCTACAGTTAAATGAATCTCTGCCTGCAAATGCTTCACGAAAAGCAACTATTATTATGTCTAGGTGCTTTTTCCTGCTCTTCACTAAGCAAAGGCTTGATCTTATGATACATATTTTGCTTTCGCATACTAAAATGAGTAAATAATGCTAAAATTAAACAATATATCCCTACATATCATCTACAGTAAGTGATGAGGAGCACATATGACATCTAAAAAAATCAACAGACTAACAAAAGGACATGGTGGTCACACACATATGGGCAAAAGTATGTGGACACCTGGCCGTCACACCTGTACATGGTTCCTCTGTAAAACATTGCAACACAGTTGAAAGCTGCCAGCTGTACATGATGTCTTTGTGTGCTTTATCTGTAGTGATTTAGTGTGTTTTAGCTCTTAAATTTTCTCTTTTCTGGAACTAAGAGACTTAAACCTGTTCCAGCACGACGACACTCCTGTGCACATGGCAAACTTTACAAAGATGTGGTTTGTCAAATTTGAAGTGGAAGATCTGGCGTGTCCTGCACACAGCCCTGACCTCGACCCCACTGAACAGCTGGAAGCCTGACTGCACCCCAGGCCTCCTCAGAGCCTGATATCACTAATGCTTTTGTGGATGAACGAGCACAAAAAGGAGACTGAATCAAAAATGTGATGTAAAGCTAGCATTATGTTTGTGAGAATCAAGTGTCCACAAACTTTTGGCTATACTGTATGTGTAAAAAAATTCTGTGAGCTTTTTCTACAAAATGAGAAGTTATTTAAAGAGAAAAGAAAAAAAAACATAATAATAATAATAATAATAATAATAATAATAATAAATCAAAGATCTCCCCCAAAATGATTACTGACAAATAAACTAGGTAATTACTGTTCCCTTGTAAGGGCTGTTTAACATTCGCTTTATAATTATTTAAGCTTAGTTGGTTCTTTGAAAAATCATAAATAAATAACTAAATGAGTAACTTATAACATAAGAAATTATAAATGTCAGTAAACACAAGGTTTACTTTCTGCATAAAGAAAATGACGGCTCATACTTACTATAAGGGACACATTCATACTGGACCTCAAGGTATTTGTAAGTTCCTGGGCAAGGGTCAGGGAAGACATCCGTTCCCGTAATGACAATACACTGGGTTCGATTATTGCACCTAAGGGAGGAAGGGAAGGAGAGAAAGAGAGAGAGAGAGAAAGAGAGAGAGGGAAAAAAAGACAGAATGTGAGTGAGTTACAAAAAGCAGGGAAAAAAATCAGCTAGAGATTTTAGAGTGTGCACCTTTAGAGCGCACCAGTGCTCGACTGCCAGTAATGCAATTGGTCTTGTTGTGCTCGGGTCAATATGAAACAAACCGCGTCATTTGAGTAAAAGGCCAGTGGATTCAGGAAAGAATGGCTTTGTTTGGGATGAAAAGAACAAGACTGAACATTAGCAGAGGGAACAGACGCCGCAGCAGCCGACTCAGACGAAACCAACAATCCAATCCGAAAGTGTTCACAATTAAATCAGAAAGATTTTAGAGGGTGTATTACAGGCTGATTAATCAGAGAGAACAATGCTTATAAAGCGTTTCCTGTTCGGTTTTATACGGTGTATTGTAGGCTTGTCCGGTTCGGTTTGTTAATCATTTTGCAGAAAGGAAAAACAAAATAAAGCATTATAATTAGGGATGTGAGTTGTTTAGTCACAATGTAAATGATGATTGATTAATCATAGTGCCTGGCATTTTTAAAAGTAGCTCTCTCTCTAGAATATTAATGATACAGACTGGATCACGCTGGGTGCTCAGTGGGACTGTCTTGTTTAGGATTTTTGTTGTTGTTAGGGGGGAAAAGTTAAAAAAAAAAAAAAAAAAAAAAGCATTCCTCCCGCCATGGCTCCACTAGTACCCCCGACAGTTCCCACAAACCTACACAACCACACTGGGCAGTTCACCGTCCTGATGAGGCTTAGCATTTTATCTGTCGTCTGTAGCCTTTAATCAATATCTCTGTCCATGCGCGAGTGCCTACTATTTCAATTGATCGCTGAAAATCTATCTACAGTACATCGGTTAATGCTGTAGTATTTCTGCACTGCCCCTCTCTCTCTCTCTCTCTCTCTCTGGTGTGTGTGTGTGTGTGTGTGTGTGTGTGCGCACATGTGTATTTTTGGTAGTGAGAACAGATATGCCTGCTCTGAAAAGCAGACAATATTTTATGAAAGAAAAGAAGGGTAGTTGCTAAAAGGCAAATTGATTCCTAAATCTGAACATCTGCCTGTGGACTAAAAGCTCCTCAAGCTGTGACAGAAGAGAGAGTACATTTCCACACGACGCGGTGTCCGAGAAGACGGAAGGAAGCTGCTCTGGTGTCTTGCTGACTAAGTCAGTTACCTACAAGGCAGAGCTTTGACATCTACTGAGGTTATCTGTAAGAAAATGATTTGAGACAGGCTTCGAAGGCAGCACACCTCGACATGTTGCCAGGATACCGACACACGCTAACGGTCACTAACCCTGAAGTCCGCAGGGGAGACGAGGGATCGGCCATACGATATAAATATCAGTCTGGTTTCTATGATGTAGGATTCCTAAATGAAAACCAGCAGTTCAGTAATGCTACATTTCAAATGCTGTTCTGATTATCACAAATTAATGATTAATAATATATTTAAAAAAAACTACTACTACAGATATATTTTATTATTTTAATATACAGTACTGCACAGTATAAACACTGAACTCCTATATTTTATAACTTTGAAGATTAAGTCCAAGATATTACCAACACCTCAGCTACTTCCATTTGTTTTGTGACAAAAAAAATGATGCAATTTTATGATATTGATATAATATCACCATATGGGCTAGCCCTAGGCGAGATGCAAAAACACACAATTGGAGAAACGAGTATGAATATTCTGTGACTACATCAGACAACACAGGAAAAAAATGATTAATGTATCAACATACAGTATTAAAATTAAGGGCAGAAATTCCACTTAAGTAAAACATGTACGTTGAACAAAAATAAATAATGGTAAAAACTGGTTACTGTTAACTCATTACAATGAAATATATTTACAAAATTAATTTATTCCAGTAA
>JAOTRS010000004.1:18042581-18058449 GCA_028565755.1 Dinotopterus cunningtoni
ATGCTCAGACAGCCTAACATGCTTTAACAACATGAATGGATAATTCTGACAGTATGATAGTAGACATGTGCATGGCTGCAGAGTGAAAAAAAAAAAAACATGAAGGCTGTCTGAGCATGAAGAGAAAAAAAATCAATACTTTGTGTTCTGCAAATGCAAGCAGTGCCAAATAACTGAGCTAAAGGGGGGGGTGAAGCAACAAATCATTTAGAGGACATTTTGCTTTCAGCATTGTTACTCGCTAAACATACTGTAAAAAGCTCATTTCTAATCCTGAAAATAGCACTATATTTAGAACTTCACCTAAAACACACAAGCTTATTAACTGTGTGACAAAAATGAAATAGATCCAGTGAAAATCGTATTTACTTTGCCTTGCCCGCTGGAGCTTCTGTATGAAGCGGGCGTTTTGGCGTCTTTGTGAAAATAAATACAGTTTCAGTGGGACTGTGCGCAGAATTTTGTGTGTGTCCCTCTGGGTGCTGGGTGACACCCTGTACTGAATCTGACATCAGAACTTTAGGCACCTTAAAAACCAAGAAAAGGAAAATGCCTACAAACAAACTGCAAGAATCTATGGCACACAATGCTTTGCGCTAAACCTGCTTCATGCTGCGATTGGCGTCACGTCTATTTAAAGCATGTTTCTACAGACCGAGCGGACAAAGTCAGACGAAAAGAAAAGGGAAAAAAAAAACCCTGAGGGATTTCCGTTCACAGAAACAACAGCCTATTGAATCTCTAAACATCTCGATGAATATAAAATCAGTTCTTGTCCCTTGCTGAAGCTGACCTGGTAAAACATCTGGCTGCATAAATGCTAAAAATATGGTGTAGAGTTTAACATTCACATTAAGAACAATGAAAACCGGAGAAAACTAAAATCAGGTTGGAGTTAAGAAAGACCGAAATTTATACACACAACGATACACAGCTATAATTTTTAATTGGGATCAGCTGAATTTGGAGGAGAGATCCACAGCCTTGAACTCTGCCTGCTAAGCCACATACACAGCAGGTTGGGATGCACTGGGTGTTCTGATACCTTTTTCGTCATGACCAACACTGATTTTTTTTGTTGTTGTTTTGAGCTGCATTGGCTTCTCTGTGGGCTGGCCTTTGGTCCTCACTGGTTTACTAGTATTTAACCGATAATCAATGTTATTCAATTCACCTAGTGGTGGCGTTAAAACTACAGACTGACAGAAATGAAATTAAAAAAATGTACAGAAGGCACCTATTATCTCAGCATACGTCTTTTCATTTGTATCTTGAAATACAGAGGATTTCTTTTTAAAAACATGTTCACGTCAGAAGTTGACAGGATGTTAATTCCACGACAAAAAGAGCCCCCGTAACTCGGAAGGCCCTTTTTTTTTTTTTACATCAAGCCATTACCTGTGTCGCATTTTTTAGACAAGACAGGATGTTTTTAGCTGTATCAAAAGTGTACTGACAACAAAATGGGTTCAAATGACTTTAAAAAGTCTACTCAATCAAAATGAGTTTCTGGCTGACTGGAGTCAACAATCAGAGGAGACAGAATGTGTGTTGTTGCTCTGTTCTCTTTTTGACTTTGGGCATTCCTTGTGTGACGGTTACAGATTAAGACAGAGAAAGAGTTGAGAAATGATAGGTATTTACCTCACTTCCAAGCTGTCAAGCTGCGATCATTTTTGGAATTAATTCTGGGGAGCGCTTTTGGGTGAAACGCAATTTATTAAATGTTTGTGGCTTGCCAAAAACAAAATCCAGGCAGGGACTCGAGACTCGGTGCTGTGTTGGGGTTGGTGCGTTTCCAGTTCGAGACTAAATTTAGATTGTGCGGGTCTCTTGTGGTATAAAAAGGTCTATCCTAAGATCAGTGGCAACTTTTAATTTCAACACAGTACACAATAGGACTGAGAGCAGAACTTGTTTTTGATTTGCCTCCATTAGCGTTTGAAGGTTGACTTTTTTTTTCCTCTGGATTTTATTCAAACTCTGATAAGCGATCACATGACTGGTTCAGAAATCAATGAGATTGCAGTATAGTCCATCTGACTGAGCTGCATTAGCTTTGGCCTCGCTACACTGCGCTGGCAGGCCCTTTGTGGTCCTCTGAGGGGAAAAAAACATCAGCATGATCAAGCGTGCCTTGCCAAAACCGCTCATATACTTCATCTGAAGAATCCTGCTAAAACACTTACAGTTCACAGCGCTGTGGTTTTGCTATATGGTACTGGACTTTATTGTGCTCTGCTTGAAGGAAACCAGAACATGTTGAGGGCGTGGGATGGACAAGAACAGACGAATGAGTAATCAGGCCATTGTTTGGTGGCCTGAATGGACAGAGCTACATATAACACGTAATGCTTTTCCTGTTTTCGAGTGTTGGATAAATGAAGCATGGCCACCAACGTGGTTCATACGTCATGACTGCAGATTTTCTTTCATAGAGACATTGATTAGACTTGGCATCTTTCAGGAACTTTTTTGAAACAGCTGGGGAAATCCTTACACAAAAATATTTTTAAAAAATGATAAATATTCTTTTAGACACAACAATATAATAAAAAAAAATTGTTTCAGCCACTCGAACAGGAGTACAGGGTCAATAAAGCAACGTCTACACCACTCCACATTAACCTGCACATCTACAGTATGCTACTTATCTTACGTCTTGATTTGATTTTGTGGACTACATGTACAGTATTCTGTGGCGTGTCTATATGCAGTATAAAGTGTGTCCTAGCATTTTGATTCCGGGCCGCTGCTGCTTTTATGAGATGAGTCCTTGTTTTATGACATGATTTGTCATGTTTTGACACATTGATTTACTCTCGCAATACCCTTTTTGCCCCAAAATATTTGAAACCGAGTCATTTTAAACTTTCAAGAGACAGTGTTTTTTTTATTCAAGATTTCGAAATGAATACATCAAAATTCAATAACCGAGGAAACTGTATACAATATCAGATTTATTTCCAGTGAGCCCATTGCCTGTCTAATTAAAGCCGCTTTATTGATGCAGCAGCACCCAACAGTGTTAGATCCATCCATCCATTCATGGTCTATGCGGTTTGAGGTGGTGGCGGCGCTTATTCCTTTGGGCATAAAGTGAGGTACAACCTAGACGGGGTGCCAACCTCTCGCATAAGCAGACACACTCACTAGGGAATTAAAACTAATTTAATTGTTGATTCTCGCGCCAACTGTGAACGCACTGACATACATAAGTGAAGTGTGTAATAGCGCGATGGCAATCACCTTCACGAACAAAGATCTCCTACAGTAAGTGTGTGAGCAGTTCATTCTTATCGCAAGCAAAATAGCCGCTAGAATCAGAGGGAACGACTTTATGCTGGCGGGGGCGTGGCTGCTTTGTGAATTGTGAGTTGTGTACTTTTTAAACTTTCTCGCACACACACACACACACACACACACACACACACACACACACACACACCTTATTGCTGGCTTTTGAGTTCTCTACGTGCGTTCTGTTCTCTTGTACTTTCAATTTTTTTCAGCTCACAGCAACACGAACACAAATTAGCCATATATTCCTCAGGTGTGTGTTCTTTACCAACTTACATCCCCCCCCCTCCACTTGACCACGCCCCTTCACCACAGCCAATAGCTAAATAGGAGATATTGAGTAATCTGAAAACCTCTCCAGTATATGTCTAAACGCCATATAATATCATCACAATTCCTCAGCAGATAATAATGCACGGCTTCAGACGGAGGCTTTAGAACGATTCTCTGCCACCATATCAACGGTTCTGCATCACACTGGAAATAAACATGCAATTCTATACATTTTAAGAAGACGACGTTGCTCTTTAAATAGAGCTGGCTTGCAAACAGCGATAAGCCTGAGAGCATTCTCTGTTTCCTGGTAATTAGTCAGTTCACTCTTTGTTTTAGCTACATATGGTGCAATACAATGCGTTAACAATAACAGAAAGACTCTGAAAGCAACAAAGTTTTTTGGGGGGGCTTATGTGTTGGAGGGCTCAAAGTTAACAGTGCCAGCATTCCTGTACAGACAGACAACAAAATATAAACAAACCAGGAATTGCATCAGCCTTCCGTGCATGCCCATCATCTCAGGATGTCAGGATTTAAGACTTTCACCCCATCAGGTAATAAATTAAATAAATAAATAAATAAATAAATAAATAAATAATGAAAAAGAAATATTGTGCTGCGCTCTTCTGTACTGCTACTATTAATCTCACACAGATAGAATTTGTCCCAAGGCTCTGTCCCAAACCCATAATGCACACTAAGTGTAACACTTATATAGTAATGACATCAGCACTAGAAGAGCAGTATGTAATTCTGGAGGATATCCAAGTCGTATTCATGATTGCTCATTTTTACAAAAGTTACATGAGAATCATTTTTTTTTCCATCTCCATCTGTGCTCTGTGTGTGTTTTGTAATCTAATTGGTGTAAAGCTTGACACAAGGCAGGCAGTTCAAACTCACATCAGAGGATTAAATGATACTGATCCTCATGATCATGAGTGCTTCAATCATACACTCTTGTGTGATATAACGGAGTTTAAAATACTAAAATGATTAGCTAAAATAACACGTTAACGGGTAACAAGTCACATTCTGGCTGATTATCGCAGCTCTCCGACATTAAAGCACAAATAATCACTTTACCTGTTTAGGAAGGAAAAAAAGTTCAAACCTCTTATGGTAGATCAGAGTCATTCATGCTGTCACTACCATTTGTTCTCTCTCTCTATCTCTCTTTCTAACTGCATGTACTGTAGCTCATGCTGGTCACTGTGGAATTGGATTTCTTTCGTTGTGTATCTGATCTAGCTTATGATGCTTAGATGCACAAAGATTTCCCACTATTTCTGACCTGATCCTGACCTCAATTCAGGATCGTCTGCCTGACTCGCAGATCATCACATTACACAGAATGATTACTCCCTCGGCGCAATAATCTTTTTTTGTTTGTTTGTTTGTTTTAAACTTTTTAACACCATACACTATAGCCTTAAATCTGAATCCTTATTTCCCTTACGAACCAAATGTGTAACTTTCACATAGCAAGTTACAAAATGCTAGTAATTCACTCCTCCTCCAATTCCCGTCGGTGACTGACAGCGGCATCTTCGTGGCAGGTTTTTAAATTATACACATTTTTCTAGGGGCATGATGCTCACAGCAAGTGGTGAAAATAAGACTGTGGTTCGTACACACTTGATTGCTGCTGTGCCACTTTCAGGTTGTTTAAAAAAACCTAAACTGATTAGCATAGGATTGTATTGCAAGCAGCACTGCAGCGGTGGAAAGCAGCACCGTTAGGCTTCGGATATAAAGGCAGCTTTACTTTCCTCAACAAAGAATTTACCTTCTTGGTTCTAGATTGTTTCTTATCCTTGTTCATTATTTACAGTGCTTTTATGTCTTTTGAGAAGTGGCTTGTTTTGTCTTATATTAATAAATTGTCACCTTCAGTTACAACTATATAGCTAGAAATAAATCTAGTTAACTAACTGAGTATCTGCACAGCTAATACTCTTTAAGAGTGGGATAACATACATTTATTAACGGTTCTTTAGAATAGATGCGCAATCATCAAGCTTGAATATTATCTAGATAGCAATAAGATCAACACATTTTGTGTTTGTTTAATTACTTTGAATGAGGCTTAAAACTTGTTCACATTAGACCCCATAATCATTTCCGAGAACACTTGACCAGAAAGCCTGGTTCGTTTTGATCACTCGAGAACCGGATCGAATCAGATACGGAAGCCTGAGCATGGAAGTAGAACACTGTTTAGAACATAAAATGTAAATCTGAAATGTCCAGGTGTGCTTAGCATGCGCCAATCTTATCCTCTGAACTATACAACCATAGCTGATAAAGTAGAAAGGCAATGTTTTTGACATTTTTTCCAAAATATCCATAATATTAGGCATAGTGCTAAGGTTAACTTCATCGTTCTCTTCATCTCTGCTTGTAAATACGCAAGTGCACCCGAGTACGGAGAACAAAAACAATGTGAACATGCCAAATGTGAAAATGCCCTTAAGGTCACATACAAAAAAAAACAGTTGTACTGTTATGATGTTTTTTAAATAAAATTCCAACTGCCGATTCTTCCCATATGAATTTATCATGTGTGTCACGGCCAACATTTAGTCCTTGTGGAAGGGCAGGGGACAAAGGCATCTTCTGAAACGCATAAACAACCTGATAACACAAGGCCAAGTGCTGACCAGAGAAATCCAGCATTAATAAAGGTCTATGGACTCAAGATCCGGCCTTCACCTGTTCTACGCTTTATGAGAGAAAAAAAACGACAGCTACATAAATTGTTTTTTGTGTTCGGAAGCGATTTACAGTCTAAATCCCCATGGGTCAAACTGTTTGGGAGAAACTGGACTTTTAGTTTGAGCAGAACACAATTCATGCTGACAAGTTGACGCTTTGCTTTTCACTGTGTATACTGTATAAGCATGACTTCTCAAAGATCTTTTTTTTTCCTGTGTCTTGAAAAGACCATAGAATTATTGAGACTGTTTTTTCCCCCCTACTTCTTAAATTGCACTGTCCATACAAACCCAACCCTGACATATTCCTATTTAGGCCTTTTAAAACAAATCAGAGAAGCGTGGAGCGCTCACCAGGAGCTTGGGAGAGTGAGTGAGTGAGTGAGCGGCCGGCCCTCCTACTCTTTCCTCTCCTTCTAATTAATCAACAGGCTTCAGGATCAGAAGCAGTAAATAATATATTAAAGGGAATGCGCGATTCCATCGCCATGGCAACTGGTATGGCTTTGTGATCTCCGCCCGCCGCCCTGGCCTTGTTGACACCGAGCGTTATCAGGCATTCTGGTCAGTCACCACGAGGGTCGCTTTTCAATTCCTTTCAAGCAGATAGGTAGCCAACTCTGAACCCGGGCAAACTGGCCCCACACTGGTGCACAATGGGAGCCTTTCACAGTCGAGGTTTATCAGTCGCCACACTGTACACGACTCCGTGGGTATGCTCAATGCCACTTATGGGGGGGAAGGGCCCTTTTAATCAAGGTTCAAATGCACAAATGACTTCTTGGTCTCCACTTTACTCCAGTGCTCTGCTCTCATGTAAATATTTGTGTAAATACAGGGAGCTATTGTGCTGTGGTAATTCAGCGCTGTAAAATGAGCCTTGTGTTACCCGTGTTTTTAATTACGAAGGATTAAAGTAAAGGAGGAAAATGGTTCAGTAATCGTGCTACGCTAAGGTGACATAAAACATTTTCCAACATTGCTTTAATAGTGCAAACTCGGAGAATGTCAGGTTGTAGACCAAGATCCAAGTGGTTGTTCCGTTCCCATAATTCTACACTAATTCACTTTTCACCTTTGGAGTGACATTGGCCCGTTCGGAGAGCTGTAGCCGGGCAAAAATGCTAATTTGACGACGACGGAGCATGTCTCTGTGGTGCGATAATATTTTAATCTCTTCAACAAGCCAAATCAATTGGAAAAGTGACCATCTGCCAGGACATAACCATGACTGGAGTGGTGGTAATGAACATACAGGGAGCAATTAAGATCGTCATCATCGGTAGCAGCATCCTGCCGTAATCTCCCTCGCAAGAAAACTGCTGAGGCACCAGATGACAAACGTATGAGAGTCGCATCGGCGTATGACCTAATAAAAAATATTATGCCTGGACAGCGCAGGGATGAAAATATTTTTTTGAAGTGTGCTGAGACAAAGACAAACAAATGAACAAATAAATAAATTAATTAAATTATTATTATTATTATTATTTTTTTTTTTTTTAAATGCCTTAATATTAATAAAAATCGCTGAGAAAGGCTGTCTGCAAGCTCTGGTTTGTGTTTTTGCAAAGACAGTACAACAGAGGGATAACTAGATTATTTAGGCATGACAGTGCACTCTTTCCCACTCATGCTCAACAAAAGACGCAGGACTTTCATGACCATTGTCAAGCCTCATTAACACAGCTTGGATTGCCCTTTGTCCCGACAATACAGCGTACAGCTGCTTAGAAATGAGCCAGCGTTGCTAGCGCCGCTATTATCCTGCTCTTACGCTTGACAAAGCTGCTTGCTGAGGGGATTTCGAGGGGCACAGGAAAGCATATCATACCGAATCGGGCCGAAGCAACAGGAAACGCAGCTTGAGTCCTGCGCGTCTTTTCACGTTTGCCGCTTGTGCTAAATGCTGTGGATGTCTGTGGAAAGCAAAGGCGCCCCGAGTCACCTTTCGCCCTGCGGAGCTGATTCTGTAATCCAGCAATATCCTTTAACAATGGCCGTGTTGTCTTAAGAAGTCAAGGGGGGGAAGGAGAAAGAGATGAGAAAATATTGTGGGTATTAATGCAAATATTCGCTACTGGTGAGAAGGTTTTGCTCGGGTTCACCTTAAAGTGGGGGGTGCTCCATTACAGCTCGGCAGTTTAACCTGAGGACACGACCTTCGGTGCGAACATCTGTGGAATTTCTGGGTCAAATCTTAGCATGAAGAATTTATTAAGCAGAAAAAGTTGAAGCCATTAAATTCTTTTCTTTCTTTTGCATGCTGAGCTGCGTGATCACGACAGACCAAACCAATGCACTGCTTGTCTTTTGTCCTTTTCATCTGATCTGGTTACAGACAGACTTTAAGGCAGGGTGAAAAAGCAGAGGGAGAGAGAGAGAGAGAAAGAGCGAAGCTGCATATGGGTAACATCCTGTGAGAAGGCATCTACTCTCTGATATGCAGACCAGAGGCTGGTGTGGTTCCTGGATTCAAGATTCATTGGTATTCATGGCCACGGTTTGCCCCAGTTCATTTACATCTCTCTCTTCCATAGCAACAGCGGGTGAACTATCAGGAACATCTTTGATACAGGTGTGTGTGGACAAAAAAAAACGCTGTATGCCATTTAGCTTCGGACAGATGTTATAAAAAAAATATACCCAGGCTTCTACCTTTTTATGCTGAGGCAGGTTTTTTTTTTTTTTTCAAGCCAGCCTTACCCATCAGAGGATGTTTAGATAGGATCTGCAGGCTGTCGCAAGCCCTTCCCCCGCCTCCACGCTATGATTTGCTCTCTCTTGTTCCACGGGAGATACGCACGAACCCACAAAGACAAATTACTGTGTACATTACCAGCATAATGGGAACAATGTCTATCTACATGAGCATCAAAAGAGTCTTATCAGTTTTGACGGAAAGACATTCCGAAGCTCTGTGTAGGATAAAATTATCAATGTGATTCAAACATAACAGCTTGCACAACAACCTGTGTATGGCAAACAAAGTCAGTCCTGTTCGTCCCCAAAACCCCCCAAAAAAAGAGAGAGCAGTGGAGTAAGGACGTATGTTAAACATCCGAGTAAACTGAGAGCCTGTGGGTTGTGTGACCTCAATTGATAGCAAGCACTCATACATGGAAATTAGCCTTTAAGCTTTAATTAAACACAATGCACCACATCAAGGTCATAAATTTGTCTTTTACGACGTTATTGACGAAGCGTCGTCTCCACAGACAGATGGTGGCTTTCTCATGCTGCCTCAAATTTGTAAGCCCCAGAGGTAGTCTGGAGAGACTGCTATGATACCGTGATATGCCTTTATAGCTGTGCAATGTGCCAAAGCTCCTTGATGATGAACTAAAAATAGTGATTCCTGAGATATCTCGTGGACTGTCAGGGACATGAATGATTATTCACTGATTTCTCATTGGGTTTCTCTTTAGCTGAAATGAAGACTCCACCCTGAACGACCTGCATATACATTTTTATAATTAATGACATCAGGGCGGCATGGTGGCGTAGTGATTAGCACTGTGGCCTTGCACCTCTAGAGTCAGGGGTTCTATTCCTGCCTCGGGTCTGTGTGGGGGAGTTTGCAAGTTCCCTGCATGCTTGATGGGTTTTCTTCGGTTCCCTGTCACAGTCCAAAGAAATGCAGATTAAGTTTAATGGCATTCCCAAAATGTCAGTCTTGTTTGTGTGCCCTGCGATAGGTTGGCACCATGTCCAGGATGTACCTACCTCATGCCCCAAGTCTGCGCTAATAGGCTCCAGGCCCGCACGACCCTGACACTGTATAGGCGGTATGAAAGATGAATGAATAAATAAATGTGATGGATGAATAAATAGCTGAATGAACATGTGATCTTCCATCTTTTCCATTCCATTAACATGAAGAATAAAGAAAGGAACTTCCTGCTCCTCGGACTAACAACGAGATCTAACTGTGATCACTTTATGTTGGAGATTGATAAGTTTTTGTCTATAATTAAATGCCACTGTATCCATACAGACGGCACAGCGGCTTAGTAATTAGAACTGCCGCGTTGCACCTCCACGGTTGAGGGTTCGATTCCCGCATCAGGTCTGTGTGCATGGAGTTTGCATGTTCTCTCTGTGCTTGGTGGGTCCAAGGACATGTAGGTTAGGCTAATTGCCGTTCCCAAATTGCACATAATGTGTGAATGATTGTGTGAACTGGCACTCTGTCCAGGGTGTCTCCTGGGATAGGGACAGGATAAGGCGGTATAGACGATGAGTGAGAGTGTGTGAGTGTATCTATGCATGAGATGTCCCCTTCATCACCACCCAACAAATTAGCACCAAAATCACCAAGCACATTACAACTATTTTAATGTGTGTCACTATTATCCTGCTGGCTTTTTTGCACCAGTACTAAAAACAGTGTCTCGTATGAGTGTATCTATTACAGTCAAAGAGATTTTTTTGACTTTTCAGTTGAAACAAATGACACCAGAGGAAGAATGCTAAGGACAAGAATTCTCCCATTAAACCATTTTATGCTCCTATAATCAATAAGAAAGATTTCTACATATATTATCATAGTTATATATATTATCATACATATTATTATATATGCATACATTGCGCCCTCCTTTCACTCTCCCCCTCTCTCTCCCTCTCTCTCTCTCTCCATCTTTCTCTTCTGTCACTAAGCACAATGTGCCCTTTCGTGTCAATGCCTCAGCAACACATTATTCAGACATCACTTTCCCTGACCTCCAGCTGGCATTTAAACTCCCGGGCCAGGCGAGTGTTTGCTCTGACCGCCGTAGTCGAACAAGCTCAATCACTTAAGCAAGCTTTTGACCCCTCTGCAAAGGTCTTGTGAGGGCTTAGTGTAAAATTCAGTTTAATTTAAACTATTATGGAGATACTTCACCCAAACATGACCTCGGTGCCGGCCTTTTCTCCTCGTATTAGGGTAGTCATTTGTCTGGATTGAAAAATGCATGGCACAAAGGAGCGCCTGCATTATGTAGCAGAAGTAAAGTGCTACATTGTGTGGTCCTAACACATTCGTGGGTTTGGGATAGAAAGCTGTTGAGTCTTTTTTTAGGAACTAAATCTGTTTGACTTGAAATTTTGCTAATGAGTATCTTGCACATTTCTAGTTGTCTGCACATCATCTGTCTGGGATACTTAGCTTGTAGGGTGTCGAAAGCTGCAAGGTGCTGTCAGACTGAAACGAGCAAAGGTGCTTTTGTTGTACTGTCACGAAAGACATCTAAAAAGCTTTGAAAACTGCAGAACAATGATGGAGATTTGCATCGGGATAAAAGAATGAGCACGGGCCTTGTGAAGAAATTTCCGCGTGATTCCGAGATGTCCGTCAGAACGCGGTTTTATCAGATTTGCTAAGCTGAGATACAAACGTAATAATTATACCACAGAACTGCTGGATTCTTGAATCTGATTGGTCAGGAGGTGTTGACAGTCGCAGGAATGAACTCGTCTCATAAATGTTTCACAGAATTGAATTTACTACAAATAGTTAAAAACTGTGAAGTGTTGTTTATTAACAAATAAAAAGAATTTATGGAAATTGCTGTAGTCTGAGAGGCATAAAACCCACTTCTGTTCTGTTCAATTCCGTACATAAGAAATTACATTCTAATCAAATTGCTTCTTTCCATCCTCCATTAATGCCCGACTATAGTCAAGTTTATTGAGTGCACACTGCCCCTCGGGGTGTAAAACCTCAACCTCTTTTACTAGCATGTCAGAATGACAGCTTTGCTATCTCTAGCTCGGAGAGATAAAATGACTCGCCGGGTCAAGCACTCGGTCACTGTGTGAGGTCACTGGTTCTCTTTGCAATCAGAGACACACTTGGACAGTTCTGCACCCACAGTCTGCCTTGGAATATTATGAAATATATCATTTACAGTATGCTGCTGTTTATGTCAAGAGTTACAGCACTTCAGGGTAAATATTAGTAGTAACTTGTAATACTATACGTTAGAATTGGGAGAAAATGGTTTTAATAAAAGTGAAAACATGCATGTCGATAACATAGATTACGCAAAGTGAAAGTCAAGGGGAGGTAAGGAACAATGTGGGGAACCAGCTGCCTGCAAATGTACCTGAAATCAATGGAAATCTTTTTCATTAGATTCATTTGATCGCTATAAAAATTTGAAATGCTGAATATGTGATACGACCTGTTTTTAACTTTTCATGTTTGTTGTGTACTGATCTATATAAATAAAAGAAAAGTTTTGTCTGTACATTGGTCAGAATTCGCTCTTTTAATTATATATTGACATCTCATACATTGGAGGACCCAAGAAACCCCAAAAAATGTTCTGTCTGTATGTCTGTATGTCTGTCCAGCCAGCGTTTGTCAAAGCACCAAGAAGTGAAATCAAAATGTTGAGTAAAAGCAATGTTATGAACAGTTACGTTCCGAATTTAATAATCTACTTTCAAATAAGCTACTAAAAGCTACTTGCTCAATGTAAACAAACACCTGCACCGATACATATTACATAGAAGAGGTAATGTGAAACATTAGTAGTGGAGATGATAGTGGTGGTAGTCATGTGATAGTTAAAAGTAGTAGTGGGATGGTGGTGGTAGAGGAAGTGATGTTAGAGAAAGTGGTAATAGTAGTAGTAGGTGGTGGTGATAGAAGTAGTGGTGGTAGTATTTGTGATACAGGTGGTATTGATGGAGGAAGCGGTAGTGGTAATGGGTGTGGTGCTGGTAAAGAAGGTGGTAGTGGGAAGTGGTGGTGGTAGAGGAGATGGTAGTGGGAATGGCAGTGGAAGTAGTGGTGTTGGTACAGGAAGTGGTAGTAACAGTGACGGAGGACGTATTGTTAGAGGAAGTGGTAGTAGTGATGGAGTAAGTGGTAGTGGTAGAGGAATTGGTTGTAGTAGAAGTTTTGGTGGTGTACAGGTAATGGTAGTAGTAGTATGGTGTAGAGTAGAAGTGTTGGTGGGAGTAGTGGTGGTGGTAAAGAAAAGGGGAGTAGTGGTGGAAGTCATGGTGGAACAGGAAGTGGTAGTAGAGGAAGTCGTAGGAGTAGGAGTAGTAAATAGTAGTAACATGGGGTGAACAAACCATCTATTCCTTAGCTGGCTAACTGTTGCATTAATATAGACTAGAGACATTAAATAGTTTCTGAATCTTGCATGATGTCAGGTGTTCCCCAGCATATTGCTTATGAAATGTGATATACTCACCTCACAAAGACTATATTTCTATTACAATACTGTACATTTATGTGACGATTTGTTTTATCCGTGTCTCCACATACCTGGGTGTTCATGAGTCTATAAAGTCTGTCAGTCATCCATGCACACTAAATAATCCACACAGTACAAACTCTTCTACTGACAGCCAGGTCACACTTCAGCCGGTGTGTATAATCCAGCAGGCAACAAGATTCAGAACAAGAAGCGTGCACTGTGGTGTTTTGCCCTTATAAAGCACATACTTTTTAAACAGGCATACATAAATAAAAAGGTTTGCAAAAGTCAACCAGAAGTAGATTTTTTTTCTTCCTGTCGGATAATAGAGGATGAATGCTGGTGTGTGCTTACAGCAGCAGCACACTGAAAAATTAATAACCCAGACACATAATAATAATCTGCTTTGCTCAGGTTCCCAGGCTACCCTTATTGTGATTGTTGCTGTTATTATTATTGTTAATATTATTATAATTAACATTTGGTTGATCCCAGTGAAAATAACTCTGGCTTTTATTTAAGAGTCTACAGAAAAAAAAAATTGGCTTTTGATTATTAAGCTTAGGGTCAAGGTAAGTGAAAAGTGTATATATATGTGTATTATTTTTAATCAAGCATTTCATCAAAAACACGGATGGAAAAAGAATTTAAAAGCAGCTCCAGGCTCTTGGCCTAGTCTGTCACTAACTGATCATGGATGTGTGCTTGTAAAAATAAAACAGTTCAGTAGTAGCAATGAAATTCTAGTCACAAGTTTCTCGGAATCACAGGAAAACAATAAAGACGCCTGTGTGACCCTAATGTTGCATTTCCTAATCACTTTAAAATTCCGCAATATTAACAAAGCAAATAGGAACCTGGCTCTACTTGCCCTTTGACCCTCAAATACACAGGCTGTTTTTCTCATAGCACCCTAAGCACCTTCAAAACAGAACCGTACAGAGTCATACTCTTCCTGGAACTTGGTTTAGAAAAGGCCCACATGGGTATCTCACTTGCTGGTCAAAAACTTGCACAATTGCTGGAAAAAAAATATTATCAGATTGAGTCTTCAAATGAATCTGAGTTGAAAGCGTTTCAGACAAAAACAAAAAACAAAAGAGGAATGAAGATTGTTATCGTCCTGAATACACAGTACATCCTTTACATACAGTTTGATGCCATGAAGTCTACCAACAAGGCCTTTTATGGCCACGCTACAGCCAGCCCTCATGGTGTGTGCAAAAGTAAAACAAAACAATAAAGGTTTCATGGCTCGCTTCTGATGGGATGTTATCCACAATAAAAAAGGAAAAAGAAAGAAAAAAAAGAAAGGAGTGCAATAAAACAAATCTTCATGTTCTTTCTAGACTTTCTGACCATGTGGTCTGTCCCTGTCTCACACTGTTGTGGTGATTACTCAGGGATATGCCTAGACAAGACAAAGGCAGTGAAAGAAAAACGCCAGGGGAGATATTAAGGCATGTGGGTAAATGAGTAAAGATAACCTGTATTATTATGCAGAAAATGACTGTCTTTCCTCTTCTATAGACTAAAAAAGAATCCTGTTTTTCTTTTCATCGCTTTTTTAAATGACTTAATCCCTATACAAAATCTCTTCTGTTGTTAATTGTGATAACATGAAAAAGAATTCTCTTGTCATTATAATATTATTATAATAATATGCAATAATCTCCTTTGAACAATTGATAATGAAATGTGTTTGCTATTTATGCTCTGTAAAGCCTTCATAACGGCTCTAATCTGAGGTGCTGTTTGTTAAGTGGTGATTTCTAAACCTGGTAACTCTAACTTCTCCTCTGCGGCAGAGGTAACTTTTGGTCTTGATTTCCTGGGATGGTCTTCATGAGAGTCAGTTTCATCATAGTGCTTGATGGGTTTTATAAATTCACTTGCCAAAACAGCTGAACTTTATGTCTTAAAATAGATGTTGTTACTTAATAACCTAATGCCATATCTGTTATTTCATAATAAAAAAAAATCTAGTATTGTTCTAGAATGTAAAAAAACAAATTACACTTGTTTCCAAACTTTTGAATGGTACTGTAAATAATATAAACAAGACCAGAATATAATTTAATTCAACACTCAAACTTGGCTAAAAGAACAAAATTCCAGGTTGTTGAGACTTTAGACTTCAACATTAAAACTCCAAACTGTGGTTTCTGTATCGCTTTATAATGCAAATAGGAATTTGAAATCTAAATATAGTTATAAAACTTTGCAGCAGTGAAATACATAGAGAAACCGTTCCTAACTTGTCACACTGACCCTATTTCCTGTGATCGCCATTTAAGGATCACTTCTTCCTGAAGAGGTTACGATATATTTGACAAGAAAACTGCAAAGAACTGCAGAATACAGAAAGACTTC
>JAOTRS010000004.1:18069016-18084688 GCA_028565755.1 Dinotopterus cunningtoni
AGGAGAAAGGACCTGTAGACTGACTTCTTGCCTGGGGCTGAAGGCGAAATGGAGGCACAGAGCAGATGTGCTGTAATCATTTCACACACACACGCACATACATATACACACCACACACACACACACACACTTCCTAAAAATCCTAAATCTTCCTTACTCATATCTCCTGGCTGCTTTGCTCCCTACAGTATGTACCTACACTCTTGCCAAAAAATACTAAATAAAAAAAAAAGGTTGTTGAACTGTACCCTTGTCTGACGCTGAGATGGTCAATCTTATAATTAGTAGCTTTAACAGGTATCTTTAACCTGGAAATGTAGATATAGTCTACCTTCACATTAGAAAAAAGATTTTCAGTGTTGCTCATAATTGCTGTTAAGCTTTAAAGCTATGCTATGGATACAAAACAATGAATAGTACAATTGTTCTGCAACTGCATGGTGAATAGTTTATAGACTGATTCACTAAACCAAAATTGTATCCACTTAACTCATGTGTACTTAAAAAAAAAAAATGCAATTTCGTAATTCACAAACTAACACAAACTCATTCACCTTAGGAACAGTTACACGTGCTGAGGCATGAGCAGGGCTTAACTCTCCTCCCAAACTTAATCTTTAGGCAACAATGCCAAGCAAAGAGCTTTTAAGTGAGACTTCAGTGCAGCAGAAAGAAAGTGGGTTAGAAAAGCAGGTACTGATGGCCCACTCAGTCTTTCAGAGGAGATCCAGTTACATTGTGTATGGTGATCTCTCTCTGCCAGGTCTTTAGGCTGAGGACGGGGGAGAAGGAGCCGGCGCAGCATTTCTCCCTGGATCGTTAGCTTCATTAACATGTGTTAACCAATGCTGCCATCGCTGTAATTGAGATGCAAACGGTCCCACGCTGGATTTGTGCATGAGCTGACCCAGCCTGGTTGTACTGGTAAGTGTTAGAGTGAAGGGACGGCTATTCATCGCCGCTCCGCAGTATGCAATCTTCGGAAATACTACACTACACTACTGCTTTCTTCTGGGCTAAAAATACAATTTCATGAGAACCACTTCACAAACCCGAAGCCATGAAATGTGGCAGAAGAAGAAGAAACAGAAGAAAAACATACGTTTCCATGAATGATGAATAATACAAAGCAAGATGAGATTTCATTTGATCCTTTTTCGATTTAAACAATATCTATAAAAGCTATTGATACTAATGAGGTGTCACTTAAGTAAAGTAACTTTTATTACATTTCAGTATTACAATTCTGTGACACAATCACCAACGGAACGCACTTTATTGGGAACCTCCCTGACATCTGTTAATACAAAAAATGCTGGGAAATCCGACTGCTTTGAGAAGGGGAGTCACGCAAGCGAACTGAATTCCAGGGTAATGACCTCCATTCAACAGACCATCAGTCTAGCCAGAAATTAAAGCACGAGGACTGCCGGGGCATCGCTTTGAATGGAAATAGATTCCACTCGCAACACCGTCGTCCTTTGCCACAACAACAACTGGGCTGAAGACACAATAATCACTCATCACTCTCTTCTCATTTCTCTCCCCTCTGCCTCGCTGAGTGTCTCTGGTTGCATATCCATGATGGTTATTTGTGTTTGTTTTTATTCAGTGCGAATAAACTGAAAGCTGAATATCATGAGCCCACACATGGGAAGGACCATCACTGTCCGGAAATTTCAAACGCAGGTAATATTATAATGTGTAAAGCTGCAGTTAAGCCCAGAAGCTCTTTTTGTTAAAATGCATAAACAAATAGATGACAAATTAAGAGGAATGAATATATATATATATATATATGTATAAAATAAGTGTCTTTTCAAAATGTTTGAGATGCATTGTGCCCTGGTGCAGACGCTACATGTCTCTATAAAACCAAACTGTTCTCAATAATATTCCCTCTGTCTCTCAGTTGGGTTGAGATCTGGTCACTGTGAAGGCTTTAGCATATAATCTACATCGTTTTCATGCCCATGATCCATTCAGTAAGCCCTTGTGTCCTGTAGATGGAGGAAGTGTTATCTGGAAAGAGCATACTGAAGATAAAGTCAGAATAACTGGCTGTTGATTGGCAGTGATGATTCTCTCTGAAGGAATAAGTGGACTAAATCCCTGTGGAATGCAACATTTTTCATTAGTCTGAATATTACAGCTTATGTAACGAATCGAAAAAAAAAAAGACAAATAACATAATAAAATAGTAGCCAGTAGAAAAAATACATAAATAAAAGACATCACATTCCTAACACTTTGACACGTATTGCGACTGGGATTTAAACTGCGACATATAACCATTAAATGCACCATTTTGTATTCAAACATATTTATCTGGGTTAACGCCAAATAATTGGACAAATGATCTCGTTAAGAATATTTTAGATAATATT
The DNA here is from genome assembly GCA_028565755.1 of Dinotopterus cunningtoni. Lineage (NCBI taxonomy): Eukaryota > Metazoa > Chordata > Actinopteri > Siluriformes > Clariidae > Dinotopterus > Dinotopterus cunningtoni. The sequence goes on from JAOTRS010000004.1 coordinate 18,071,404, forward strand.
TGTTTGTCAACTCAAAATCATTTATAATAATAATAATAATAATAATAATAATAATAATAATAATTATATATATTAATTATAAATTCCAGACTCTGCGTATATTACCAATACTAAATTTCATCCTTTCGCGATGAAGTAATTGCACAGGTCCATATCGCGATTTCGGCTTTGTGCGATTAATTATACAACACTAGTAGCTCTAAAGAATAGAATCTCACTCTGTTACACTTCACTTCAGAAAGCACCGTGTCCCTGGTTGTATTGTTGTATCGTATTTATCTATCTTTCCAGCTTTATCAGGAATCAGTATCTCATACTTTATAAAATCAGTATTGTGCTCCTGTATAGTGTGCTAATGATGAGATTATGAGAGCAGTGTTAGTCACTCATGTACTGAAACTATTTAAATCAATATTTTGCAATGTATAAATGCTACATGGTTTAATTTTCCTAACATTGCAATATTCCTATGATCATATCTTGTATGTGAAATCATCAAGTCTTGGTCCTGCTTTCGGTTAATGCCATGATTAAAAATGAAAAAAAAAAAAAACAACTAGGCAACTTGGTTGGACTTGCACTAACTCATTTTTCTCGTGCACAAGGCGAGCAAAAATGAATTTAGCACTGATGTGTCACAGTTAGCAAGACAGCCAGTGAATATTTATTTTTCCTTTATTTTGAATTTGTCAGCTCTAAATAAATGTAAAAAAATTAATAAAATGCAGGTCTGAAATGCAGATAAGACACTAAGACACGCACAAAAACTGAGCAGAACCGGATAAAAAACGCACAAAATGTCATCATCATATGTTAGTCTGGGTGTTGCATTAGGAAGCACTTAATAATAATCAAGCTGTGAGAGATCTAATAAATCTTAGTAATGATCTATTGCATTAAATTTCATTAAGCCTAATTAACAGTTCTGAAGTAGCATTAGCTGAATAGAATGACGAAAAAATATATATTTCTGGAATTGTATATATATAATTTAAATAATCCAGCCCACAAATTTAACGTCAGAATCTATGGATTAATTAACGGACATATTATCGATGCACATTATTCATAAAAGTGCTTTATTTGTTAATGATGCTTTCTCTTATTTCAGTTTTGTATAATTGTAATAAACAGCGCTGTGTGTAAGTATACAAAGTATAAGTTGTGGCGTATAAAAGAAGATGGTGTCTTTCCAAGGGTCTGTTTGCTGAAATCCAAGACACCAACATCTACTTATATGTTATTGAGAACAAGAAGCCATTTCGGAGCAGCAGAATACATTAAGCTCTGGCAATACAAGATTACCCAATTCATAGATTAATATGGGTTTAGCTAAGGTAATTGCTTAGCAACATCACTTGCAAAAATACAGACAAAAAGAATCTAAGGTTAACTATATACATCCAGGGCGCAATGTCAACTTTTTTTATAACGGTCTATAAATAATTATAGAGTACATGCCACATGCACACACAGTTTGGGTACAAAGCAGTGTTTCTCTCAGATGCTATCGAGCGTGTTTCCATCTCTCCCTTAATTGCACTAAAGTAACCAGACACACAACCGGGGGACCTCGGGAGCTGGGAGAAACATTCCAGAGAGATCTTATCGTGGCGCAACAGAAAAAAGGCAGACGGAAATGCGGCTAAGTGGCTGGGCTCGGGGGCTGGACTACGTCGGGCAGCCCGAGGGCCTGCTGAGCACGGATCTGGAGCTGACTCCCTCCAACGCAGGCCAGGCTCAGTGCTAATCAGCTCTGGGTAATGACTGATGAAAACATCATCAGAGACTGGCACTCGAACGCAATAAGCGCAAAAAAAAAAAAAAGTATGGCGCTTGGACTTCAGAGTGATTTAGGGATAGTGTGCACTGTGTGTGGGGAAAACAAAAACAGGTAGGATAAATAAACAATTGCTCATGAATGAACTAGTTTACTCTGAATATAAAATCAGTTTGTAGTAAATGAGCAACAAATTTTCGCTGCTGTTTTTCAGACCAAGAACTTGGAATGCAAAATTTTAGCTTGTGCATATGCCACATGATTTTATTCAGTATAATCCAACATCTAATTATACATCCTCGGTACTAACAATGTCTAACTGTTTTATATTCCTAATAATGCAATAATTTTTTTTCCCTTTTTTGGTTCCATGAAGAAAGCTACTTGGTAAATGACCACCACAAAAAAATTTAATTCATTGTCCGCAGCATAAATACTACATCCATGTGAGTGAGGATCTTTCTACTAGAATACGAGTGTTAACTTAGTGTTAGGTCATCATCAAAATCTGGTTGGAGTCATGGGAAAATGTAAAAAGAAAAAAAAAGTGGCACACAGTACACACTAGCCTGACACTACAAGTAAACTATTAAATTTATGCAGTTTCTGATTACGGAAATACACTTTCTAAAAAAATGATAAAATGTCATAGAACAATTAATTTTCTTGTGAAAATAATTCAAATTTGAATGAACACATTCACACAGTCAAACAGTGTTGTGGTCAACAGTCCAGTCTATTTAACCGAACCTGTTTAAGGTAAAACATTTTCCAGACTTCCTGTGTGCTGTTTCAGACTGGCTCCATGGCTGCGTGTGTGCGTGCAATTGAGTATAAGTGTGTGTGTGTGTGTGTGTGTGTGTGTGTGTGTGTGTGTGCGTGCATGCGTGCGTGTGCGTACCCTTTACAGACCTGCTCGTCCCGCAAGTGACCCTACAATTTGGAGAAGCCCAGGATTCTCATCTGCTACAAATCACTAGTATGGTTTTTGCTACTTCAGTAAAACGCTACACCTTCTGCCAAATAAGAAAAAGACCTTTACCCCCTGCGCCGCTGAAGGACACACGTAAAGCAGAACTACGTCACGACCTGCTGAAAGACTTTCAAGAAACATTGTGAGGTCTTTCTGAGGCACAACACGGTGAGATGTTAACAATAACCCAAATTTCAATGACAAAAATCCATTAGATATGTTGAGCTGCACAAAACACTTCAACTCGAATGGCTTAAAGAGATTTCAAGACTTACAGGCCCCGAATGCTGATTGGAACTCAAAAGAGGACGCGATCCCCTTCGTCTTTCTGTGGACCGACTGCGAGGCGCTCCCTACAGAAGCGGCGCCATCGCTAAAGAAAACCCATCCAAGACTGGAGTCATTTCATTGCTCTCAAAATGATTAGACGTGATGTAAATATGCTGGAACTTTGATCGAAAGAATATGAATGAGTAATTGGTAAACCATGCAAAGCCTGGAAACTGAGGACATTCAGTCACAGTAAGAGTTGATTCATCTCTAAAATGGCTTTGATGTTGTTTCTGAAAGCGTTGTCGTGATGTAACAACATACCTCTACTTTACTTTTATACCAAACCGGTTCAACTCTTTAATTCCATCTGTGAAGATTTTAACACAAAGTTAATGGTATCTGAGTAATATAAAATAAAAAAATACCTTAAATAAATAAACGAATAAATAAAAAAAACCTCTAAAACTACACCTATTTTCAGCACGGTTTCTGCTTCGTGGCAAATCCGAGGTTAAAAATAGCTCGCGGCGCTTTCTGGTGCCGTGGGAAGTTTTAGTCACCCAAACAAACAGCAGACGGGTTTGGCTGCCTCGATTACATTTGGCACAGAGGGCAGAAGAATGCAATTGCTTTTTAAAGCCTGCGATTTGGTTCCTACAAAACATTAAACTTTTTTAGTGATGCCCCCGTTGTGAATGTGCGACCATTAAAAGGCACATTTTGATTAAGAAACACACCCAAGTTCTTGTAGCCATCCTGTACAAGCTGGGAAATAGCCTGGCCGCTGAGATGGCTTTTCATCTCCTGCCATCGTGGTCGGCGAGGTTAATCGCGCCTCTCTCTTATTGGACCTCTAATGTTACAAGCGGTGGCACTTGCGACTTGGAGCCGGCGACGGCCATGTAAGGTCTTGTCTTGCTACGCTTGTGCTTGTGTCGGCTTGGGATTAATCCCATCCTTGGCACAAGACGTTCCCAGTCGAACTCAAATGCGAGGACCTTTCACGTCAGTCTGTTTTAAACGGCTTTATCTGGAATACGGCTCTCTGTCCTTTGCATCCTAGTGTTTTTCTCTTAGATGTTCCTATCCGAGTGGCCGACGTGTTTGGTGCCCTGCCCGGATCGCTCTACCAGAAGGGCAGGATCTCTTGCCAAGAGAACAACAGCAGGTGCAGAAATGGCAGTTGTCCGGTTCGTGATCGCTTGTACCGTGGACAAGATGAGAATCACAGAGCTAGCTATTCACTGCAACCCGTTTCAAGCCTTGCCCTGGACAACGCGGCTTTGTCTGAGCGTAGACATCCTAGATGCCCGTGTTTATAAAAGTCAGCCATATGGATTAAAAAAAAAAGTTGGCCTTGCTAAAAAAGGGCGATAAGTATAAGATGCCGTTTCTGCAGTTTGTGAACGTATAACGGTGTCAAACGCACAGGTTAAACGGGAAAGCATGTGCAACACGTGGAACGGGTGCCTATCACAAAGATCAGCACTTGGCTGAGGAGTAATGACTTTCCTTCTTACGTAATTAGCTGAGAGCAACAGAGTTTATTGGCTCGAATTAAATTCCTCTATCTTGTGTAAAGTGGCAAGTGTACTGCCTGAGCTGATCAAAGCAAACGCCCCTGTGATGTTTGCTACAAACTCGTTATTATCTAATCAAAAAGTAATATGTCATTATTGTGTACTGACAGTTAATATTAGTTTGCGTTTGCCCTTTTTAGTTGCATGATAAAGAAAGAAAGAGGCATGCTGCCTGAAATTGAAAAGCGCCATTAAACCCATGCTTTGGTTCTCTGAGATCAGTGTCTGATGCGCACACAATAAAAACATTTACTCTTAGCTTTACCGAGGTTTGCCCAGAGGCCTCGAGATAGAATGTTTCTTTCAGGTGGTAATATTAGCTACTGTAGTTATCAACACCTGGCCATCTTCATGAGAGGTGAATGAAACTAAACAGAAGGCTCCGTTGTTGGCGCAGGTGTCCTGTCCCTGCAGAGAGAAATGTGTTCGGGGCTGGTAAGAGCAACATCACAACTATTAGATCTAGTCCTCTCCTCTCTTCACTAAGTTTCAGATCTGTCCCTGAGCTGTCTGGGATAACAACAGAAGGCCAGATCTGAAGCTGCAAGTCAAAAAAAAAAAAAAAAAAAAAACTAACAAAATTATGATAATACAGTTTTTCAGAAACACTGACGACACAAATACTGATTCTACGTCACACAAATATCTCTTTTTTTCCTGATCTGTATATTTAATCTTTTGTTTTAAAAAAAAAACAATTCTTAAACAATTTACAATAGCGCGATCCGAAATACTTCAGCGGAGAATATTCCATACACCACTGCAAATTTCAAAAGAAGTAAATGTAACAAGAAAATATCGACAATAGCATACTTGTTCAATTAAGACAGAAACAGTGGATGCTTATGTTCATATCCATTGCTTATCCAAGTTTTACCCATAATTTCAATTATAGAATAAACTACATTCATGAATAATAAAAAATACAATTATTTAACTAGCAAAATCCTTTAGACTTTAAGGACAGCACTACTGTAATTCAAGCTGTACATTTTCAAAATACTAATCACTCAAACTCTGCCTGCATTTTAAACACAGCTCACAGGAACAGCAAAGCTTCAAAGAAATTGCTATTTTTGCGCACGATGCTGTATGTATAATTAAATAAATAAAAACTACGCTGAATCTCGTCCTTGTCTTTGACTCTATAGCGTGGAGTCTCTGCTGATGAAACCGTTACACGGAACTTAACATGTATTCCTTATATCAAGATATTTTTATATCATATGATTATAAATCATTGTTGCAGATAATGGCCTGTAATATAATATCTGTATATAAACAAAGAGAGAAACTTTAAGCTACTATTAAGCCAGAAATGGTAGAAGTTATCACTACCTGATCTGCGACGGCTCTGCCTGATTTGCACCAAGTATACGCTTTTCACTGAGCGCTGTCTTCCACTTTAGCATCTAAATACACTTAGACGCAAACCTAAAGCTAAATGAGGTTCATTTTGGTAAACAATTGCAATTTAAAATAATAAATATCTAGTTTTACGCTGAGAGCTCTGCAAACACGGTCTAACTAACAAAACTGAAGAACAAGATACAACACGTACACGAATACAAATGCATCATGCACGCTACTCGTTTCCATTGAAACCTAATGCAACCTTTGAGTGTGCCTTATTAGCGTTGAAATTAAAGTACGCAGATGAAGTGGCAAATCACATCATGAGCGCGTCCGCACATTCCAATCCCTACACAGTGCACTTTTTCTTTTAACGCAGCATGATTTAGGGTTTTATTTAGTAATCTTGAGAACTCTTAACGTTTAATAACCGCCTGCCAGTATTTGGCTGAACGCATTACTAATATCGTTGTGCTTCCAAGAAAGCGAGGCCCGTGCCCAATGAGCAGCTCAAACCTTTTCCCACAGCTTGGATTACTCATTTGCAGCAGCCTTATCTACGGAGAGCATGAGCTTTCGGATAAACTGAGGATTAAGCGATGCTGTATGGCAAGGTGAATTGAACTGGACAGGGTCTGCATCAGCAGTGCAAATCAAAACGCTCCGAGACGAGTGCTAAAGAAACAAAGCATGAGGATCAGCCGGAGCAGGCGTAATGAACAGTCGCAGCAGCAGCCACAGAGGAAAAGTCGTCCATTTTTGCCTTTTTTTTTTCTAATGCAAAGCCAGTTGAAAATGAAACCAGCTCTCGATGAAAAGTGCCAAGCAGAATTTCCAGCAATTACAACGTGCTATTTTCTATTCTCTCAGAACTTCTTTTTTTTTTTTCTTCAAATAAAAATTTATAGAGCCGCTAGCAATAATATAAAACTTCAAACACTGTATGGAGCTTACACTTTCTTTCCATTCGAGCTTACTTTTTTCTCACATCTGTCAAGGACAGCGTTGCGGGGGGAAATTACACTGCAGCCCATCTCACCTCACCGTCCTGAAATAACAGGTCTGTCTCGTTGAAAATGGGGCTTTTAAGTGTGGATGCGATGCGCTGTGGTGAAAGCCGGCAGAGACACAACCCCTTCTCCCTGGCAGCTGTCTGCAAATTCTCACTGCCACCCCGGCCTCTCCCTCTCTCTTTCCCTTACTCGTCACCCCCCACCCTCTCTCTCTCTCTCTTTCTGTAGTCTGGCCACAGCCAGTGTTTACAACGTCTTGCTTCTCTCCCGTGACAGAGGAATTGATTTTTTTTCTTTTTCTAATTTTGCTTAGAAACGATGAGACAGAAAGTTGTCATGATGTCACTGTGAATTCATGGAAGAGAATGCTATTGTGTATTTCATTTGCATTTAAATAAAAATCAGCGTCCGGGTCTGAAGATTAATGCATTTAATCTCCAACTTAAAACTAGAAGATATATACAAGACATCCAATATTATTACAGTCCCTATATAAAAAGGGGAAAAAACACTTATTATGTTGTAATAATAATAATAATAATAATAATAATAATAGTAGTAATGTTAGCAGAATTAAATTATATTACATATATTTTTTTCACACAATCACACGTGTATTATATTCATAGTTAATTAAATTTATGAATTTTAAATTTTTCCAGGTGGACATTCAAACAGGACCAGCAGCTGACCATGACATGACTGTATTTTCTCCAGACACACTGTGCTTTCAATTCATATTCGTTCTTCACTGTTCTGCTCCTCGAGCAAAATAAAACAGCAGGCCATGAGCCTCTATTCCTCCACTGTTTGCAAAGCCACTACATAATCTGGCAAGACAGGAAATGCTTTAAAACACAGCCAAAAAAAGGCCACTGTCAGGTCCTGTCCGTGTTTGAACTTAAAATGACTGATAAGCAATCGTAAAAATAAACTGTGCTGGAAAAAAAACAGCGAAAGAGGCTCCGGTCTTGAACATGGGCCATAAAATACAATATTTGTTTATTTTCTTTAAAACACTGAGTAGTCGTTAGCAGAGAGTGGATCTGAAACGGCATGCAAACACATGGCTGAGTAAAACTGGGCGAAGAAACAGTCTGATCTGAGATTATTACATTGTGCCGTGCATGGCTCAGCTGTAAGGAACGGAATTGATTAGGTATAATCACTTTTTCTCCACTTCTGCGTACAGGCTATTCCCTTTCCTGCTTGATCACTTGCGCCCTCTCTTTACTTGAGCAGTGAAAGGCCAGAGTTGCGGGAGAGTCGTGTGAAGCACCACTCATACGCATATTTCATTTCACATGGTCGAGCTTTCGCCCTCTACTACATCTACATGCGTACACATTAAGGACCAGCAGCCTACATCACTTAAAGCTAGTATCTGGCCTGGAAAATGCAAATGAAAGAGTGGAACAACATTTTCGTGCCTTGTAAAAGACGCCACATCCTTACTGTCGACCAAAAACGCTACTACTCCTCTTTATTTCACTATCCACTTCCCTTTTTTTAAATTTTAACTGAACATACGGTTTCAGTGTTCACTAAAAGCCTTGGCTCTGAAGCATATTCATTTTCTAACACTGCTTCGTTTTCATACATTTCCCCTTCAATGTGCAGAGAGAAGAGAAAAACACTAGCTCCATGCCCTTGGCAGATATAACATTATAACAATGAAAGAAAGCAACGCGTCGCAAATCACATCCAACAACTCCACAGATCTCCTAAAATTTTAACGCTAGTGAAAACTGGGTGAAGAGATGGCAAGGCCTTTCAGAACAAGAAAGAGACATTTCTCTCTTGCAAACAGTCACAACAATGCAGTTATTAGACGCACGTCTTCGATTCTGCACCACAGCATCCAAACAAAATATGTCAGCCTCCAAAAACTTAGCGCAGAAAACCTTTCACTAAAACGGCAGGTCATTTTCCAGCAACTTCTACTTCTGTTGGTGGATGCTGTAAATCGTATTTACCCAAAACTCCAAAAGGAATGTGTGTGTGTGTGTGTGTGTGTGTGTGTAAGTGTGCGCAATTCAGAAATTATTTTGCTCTCCTTGACAACATGTGCAGAACAGATAGTTTAAAGGGAAAAGGAGAACGCCGGGAGAGTTTTGCTCTGAAGCAAACAGGACGGGACAGTGTTTTCACACGGAAACACAAAAGAAATGGAGAAAGTGGAGCGCACGCCTCCTAACCCACCCGCTCCACAGGGCCTGCTAAAACTAAAGGGCACAGGGCTGGAGCGTCTCCTATTGAAACGCACAGGGGCCACTTTGAAATGCTAATGGTACGGCTTCAAACAGGCCGCATTCACACGCGCATGAATTCAAAACATTTTTTGGGAGGCCAGAGCGTGGCTACAAAATGCCAAGCGCTGTGAAATATGAGCGGCATGAAATCTTACATTTAAAAAAATAAATAACGATAATTACATACACGCACACATATGCTACACATGGCATGGGGTGCCACACAGGTAAAAGGTATTTAGCATTGTGCAGGAAATGTACTAGCCTTTCCTTATTAATAATCACGCCAAGACTCAATTTGCTTAAAAGAAAGTGCACCCATTTAACTTCTATTCTCTTCCTCTTCTACCGTGCTGAAAGAAAATGAATACATTTACCAACAAAAACACTATTAGTTTTTTTAAGGGTTTAATATGTTTTTGTTTTTTTTAATAATAAAACTTTTGGCCACATTGCTGAGTGAAAGACAGGCACTGACATGCTTACTCGTATGCTGTCTAGACTAAGGAGAATGAAGTTTGGCTTGAAGTTATGCCATGTATCGAACCCCGAAGGTCATGGTTGCCAACTTTTAATGCGTTTCACTGCTAGTGCATGGTTTAGTGTGTCCTAGTGTGTGTGTGTGTGTGTGTGTGTGTGTGAGTGAGAGAGAGAGAGAGAGAGACATAGTGAAATCTAAAATGCAGTGAAACGAAACAGGTTGATCTATAAGAATGAGTAGGTAAACCTTTAATTTTACATGTGTATCTCAGAGCGCTTGATCCTAGACATGTGTCTGTTTCTAGATTCCAGATCAATGATGTTGTTGCTGTTTGATCCGAATCAAAGGTTAAATTGCAACATTTGAAAAATAACGGTTTAGAAAATAACGTCGAGGCCTCGTTCTAAACTCAAAGCATGTAAGTTTTGTTGCGATCCGCGTAAGAGGAAAACACTGTGTAACAAAGAATGTGACAATTATTAAAAGGTAACATTCACAAATCCGCTGCTTCACAAGGGACACGCGCACGCGCCGCACGCGCTTAATAGCTTCCATTCATCCTGTGATTAGTAGCGCGCGAGACGCAGACGCGGCTCCGTCCACATCTGTCTGTGTTTTAATTGCAGCAGCTTCTCAATTAGCCACGCGGCCATTTTTAATTAGCGCTCACACACCCGGGTTAAAAAAAAAAAAAAGGATACTTATTATTATTTTTAAATAAATATTATTTGCATTTACACTAACAGGTAGTTTGTTGCCCAAACTTCTAAACAATGTGTATGAGTGAAACAGCGCTGGCACGCGCGGCACACATGAACTGAAAAGTTTGCCGCACAAACCGGGAAAAACAAATCCGCGATAAAAGCAAAACACACACTCTCTTACCTGTAGCTGAGTTTCAGAAGTGTGTGTCGGAGCGCACAGAGGATGCACAATGAGCTTCTCCGGGAAGAGCTGAAAGGCGGCGATGCATGCCCAGCTAAACACCGGTGTATATGTGTGTGAGTGCGTGTGAGAGAAAGAGCGACGGAGGCACGGTGTTAGCGGTCACCTCGCTGTGTGTCTGACTCACTTCTGACTCCCTTGTAAGTCAAAAGAAAGATGCGCACAAGTGGAAGAAGGAGGAGGGGGAGGCGACGGCACCAAGGCAGCCGGTCCTCTTCAGTAACTGTGGTTAAAGAAAGCACACAGCAAAAGAAGAAAAAAAAGACGTGTACATATATATGTGTATGGTTATGTATTTAAAAAAAAAAACAAAGACAGAGCCCGGCTGGTGGTGGTGGAGGGAAGCGACTCCTCCGTGCTGTGAGTCAGTCAGAACGGCTTTTTATTCGCGGTGAATTCCTGCCGCTCGGCTGCTGCGTGTTTCATCACGGCAAGAGCAAGCTTTCCGAAAAGGTGAGGAAAGCAGAGCTCGCGCGCACGCACGCACATACACACGCGCACACTCATTCACACACGCGCAGAGTGGGGCGCGCGCCGGATGGTGCGCGAGACAGGCTAGTCACCGCGAAAACCCGAGCTGGAGCTTCAGACCGGACTGAACCGGATTTTTCCCCCTCTCTCAGGAGGTTTTCCTGGAGTTCTGTATAAGCTTAAACAAACACAATTGAGTGAAATTTTTTAGGTTTAGCCAAAAATGATATGATAGCTATGGCAAAACAGATTATCTTCCCCACTGTTGGTGTACAGTGATTTTCCACCCTGTTTGAGCCACTGAAATGCTAACACGGTGCTGATGTGTCTGGAGGGGGCTCGATCCCTCTCACAGTAGGCAGTCTGCACTATTCAGCCAATGACTGCAGCCATTTTTTCCTTCTGTAACTCTAGAACACAACTAAAATATGAGGCAGAAAAAGTGTGGATTGCTGCTTTTTTTTTCTTCGGCTTCTTCTCCCTCTCTCATTTTCTCAACTTGACCTCAATCAGAAACAGAAAACCCAAAGCCGAGCTAAACGCTTAGAGAGGAGGCTAGCTCGGAGTGTTGGCCTTTTTCAAAAGAAAATTTCCGTTTTACCAAAAAAAAAAAAAAAAAAAGACCCTGTTATATGATTTGTCCGACGCTTCACAATGACACGGTCTGCTTTAAATAAAAGAGGCCACAGCAAGGTGAACTGCTCTAACCAGTCCTTTCACTAGAGCGTGCGATCCAGACCTGAAGAAAATGCCAGCCGATGTATGGCTACACCGAAGGCTTTTCCACACCTGGCTTTAATATAGCATGTCGGCTAACTGCGCAGGAGAAATATGAATTTGAATCACATTTGCCAGGTGAAAGTAGGAGGATGTGATGGGGACGCTTGTGTTTTTGTAAGCATAACTTTACATAATAATCGATCGGTTTTCAGGGGACAAAAGAGAAAACAGATGGAACGAAGGTCACACCATGGCAAATATTCATTCGTTCTCCAAGCAGGAGCGATGAGTATGCATTAGTGTTAGCGTGAAAACATATGTGAAGTGTTCTATGGCAGATGACCCCAGGAAGGGTTAAATACTGTAACAGAGTTTTTATAAGCTCTTACTGCTCTTAACTTAAGTAAGAATATTAATGTTATATTTTACCGCATCATACACATGCATTTTCATGTGCACAAGAAATTCCTGTTCATTTTGTAAATCATAAAAATCATAAATGATCTTATTAATAAATGTATTAAATATCTATTAAGTTACATTGGACTACAACTTTAGAATACTTTTTTTTGTAATTTGTTGAACTGTAACTAGTTCTTTAGCAGCATTGTAAGAAGAATGTTCAGGTAGTTGTTTTTCTTTGTTTCTTTGTTTAAATGTTTTTTTTCTTCTTCTAGTGCTGGTTTCCAAGGTTTATGCAGGATTTAGAGCAGCTTTGATTGAATTCAGGTTTAAATCCTCTTGTGGAATATGGCCAGATTGCCATAAACATGGAATAAAAGAAGCGATGTTTATAGACTTTAAACATTTTCATCAATGTTTGTTGGCAACTTTGCAACTTGGAAGCCCAACATCTTAATCCAATGTTAGGTTTAAATGTTAATTCTTGTTTAACTGCATAATTGAAAATGTTTGAAAGGATGAAAAATAACGATATGTTAACTTAAATAATAAATGAAAGTAATGGTTGATTTATAGTATTGTTTGAAAAAAAATGATTCACATGCCTTTAATATTGAAGTTAGTATGTATAGCAATAATATTCAATAAATATGGGGGGAAATCTATTAATTTACGTATCGTGATCCTTTTGTGTGGTAATTCATGTATCGCCACCCTGACTCTTCTTTTTAAATACATTTTAATTTATACATATGTTTGCATTTGAGGTGGTGAAATGTTGCAGTTTCTCTACAATAAATCCCTGCATTAAACTATTAACACAGCGCTGTTATATGTTGTTTTTTAGAATTGTAACAAAATCTAAAAATAAAAAAAATTATTACTCAGTCGAGACATTTATAAAATCACGATACTTACAGAATCTTAATACAGATTGAATCTGCACCTAAGTATCGTGATAATATTGTATCGGGAGGACCCTGGTGATTCCCATGTCTATTAATTAATATGATCTTCATAATAAAATTTCTAATGGGTATTT
>JAOTRS010000004.1:18202983-18213041 GCA_028565755.1 Dinotopterus cunningtoni
CAGGGTGTACCCCGCCTTGTGCCCTAAGTCTCCTGGGATAGGCTCCAGGTCCCCGCGACCCTGAATACAGGATAAAGAGGTATAGACGAGTGAGTGAGTGAGTGAGTGAGCTTGGCAACTAAACCATAAGGTTAAGCAACGCTTTATTTCACATATATGGCATAATAAAAACAATATTCAAGAAATTCAATGACAGTGCTTGAAGAATCCTTCAGGAAGGTTTCACCAGCTCACTCTCACTATGGAGATGCCATTTTATGGAACAGGAAAGAATAGGGAGGGATAAGAGAAAATCAGGCCTAATACTGGCTAATGCTGGATCTGCTTACATCTCTGACCTTGATGTGTTTAGTATCAGTGACACATTACACCAAAACACAAGAATTAAGAAAAGCTCATATAATACGGAATTTAGAAAAAGCCAGCTTTAGCAAATAAACCTTAGGAGATGATCATAGAATTAGAGGCAAGATCATACATTCGGAAACAGATGAGTTCTTCATGAGGCAGCTGCACTCATGATTTACCGCATTCGCAATGTATAAACACTCATCGTTCAAAACCAAAGAACGTTAATCTGTGTCTGAGATCAGCACTTCTGTGTGATTTGATTGCCCAGCTTATGGGCAGGATGTCAACTTTTAGCTCAGGCATGTGGGGGAGGGGGGGATGATTCAACTCATTTGCGCTCATTACACCTGTGACTATCATTTGCATGTGTCTCTTCGCAAGCGCTGATGATGATGATGATGATGATGATGTGGCATTGACTTGTCAGTGACTTGGGTCGAAAATACATAAACCCAAATGTACCCAAGTACCACTGATGAAAATGATGTGTGATTGCAAATACAGGCATGTTTGAAAGTACCCCTATTAACTGTATGTGTTTTTGTGTACAAATAAAATAAAAATCATCTGATCGTAGCAGTTTTTAGTATTAGGCAAATACAACCTCAGATTTTTTTTTTTTTGGCCATGCCATTATTAATTTAACAAAAAAGGAAAAAAGTATGCAGTCAATACTAAATACACCCAAGATTTAATAGCTTGTACATCCACCTTTAGCATCAGTAACTTGAAATAATTGTTTCCTCTGTGACTCTATCAGTGTCTCACATTGTTTTGGAGGAATTTTGGCCCACTTTCGTCTTTACAACATTGCTTCAGTTCATTGAGGTTCATTTTGACCATTCGCTTATGCACAGCTCTCTTAAGAGTATTCACAGCATTTCAACTGGGTTGAGGTCTGGACTTTGACCAGGCCAGTTCAAAACCTTGATTCTTTTATTTTTCAGCCATTGTGATGTAGATTTACTGGTGTGCTTTGGATCATTGTCCTGTTGCATGACCTGTTGCATGAATTTCGACCAGGCTTTAGCTGTCAGACAGATGGCCTCGCATTTGCCTCTAGAAAACTCTAGTATACCGAGGCACTCATGGTTAACTTATTGACAGGTCCTGTAGCTGCAAACCAAACCCAAATCATCACAATCAAATTGTGCTTCCATGTTTCTTTTAGAGGCTTCTCCTGTAACTCTTGTATTTTTATTTTGTACTTCTCTGACCATTGTGTGGTCTGACATTGTGGTGAATGTGCTGGGATGTTCACTCTTGGGAAGATTGTCACCTGTCTTGAATGCTTTCCACTAAATAAATAACTTTCTCACTGTAGAATGTTGAACTCAAAATTGTTTGTAAATGGTTTTATAAACCCTTTCCAAATTGATGCGCAGTAACAATCGTTTCTCCAAGACCATTGCATATGTCTTTTCCTTTTGGCATTCACACACCTGAATGCGCCAGATAGGCAAACTGCCAAAACTTCTGCTTTTATAGAGGTCTGCACATCTGATGATGATGAGTTAATAAAGAGAAGATGATAAGCAGCACCTGGCTGCACCTTACCTTCTTTAATCTTGTGGGAGCAGTAATTGGTACTTACTGTAGTATTGCCTGATTGGTCTGATGATTTTTATTATGTTTTTTACAACAACAAAAAAAAAACACAACTGAATTAAAATAGGGGGTACTAACTTTTAAACATGACTGTAGGCCAGATCATTGGTATATTTGTTGCATTTGGTTTTACAAAAGTGAAAAATAATTTAAAATTATTTTTGACCTAAATATTTTGACAAGAATTTTGTCAGCAGCGAATTATTTGAAGTGATATAAGTATATATTATATATACTATAAGTAGTATTTGTGTTTATTTCTCTCTTCTGTAGTGTTTGAGAGCAGTTGGCTGACAAATGACTCCTTAACCAGAACTAAACTTTTAAAAACATTATCAGAGGCTTCCTGTCGGACACGTCAAACTATGAATAATCTATTACTTTATAACATTTCCTTATATTAAAACATTATGCATCTGTCTAAAGAAGGACTAAATAGGATTGCACTGAAATTCATTCCCTCTATGAAGAATAAACAGCAATGATATCAAGTATATTGGATTGTGTGAGACAATGTTGAATATTTATGACATTTTTAACATGATTGCTCCCTGATAAGCAATTTCCTATTCTAATGTCATGAGTATGCTTTAGATCTGCAAATTTCAGTTATTAGGTTATAAGGGTTATATAAAAGTTAAACTATTGTAAATACATCTTGTATCCTTTTCTGCTGTACTTTTTATCCATTTAGTTTGGTGGATAACACAGCAGTTACGGCAGTACAAGCCTGACTACATGGTGCAGACAGGAATGCTAAAAGCAATCCGTGAGTCTCCGGGAGCAGGCAGTGTTAATGAATCAACATCACACCTGACATTCCTGTTTAGGAAAGGAAGAGCCTTGGAGGCTTATATAAAGCACCAGTTAGTGGCAATCCAAATTTAAATTGCCGTTATTTCTCACTTTGATAGTGGGACTGTTAGCTAGCGGCGAGTTTGAATTTTACAAATGTAAATGAGTTTGAAGTTCCCATGATAGGTTGTTCTGCTGCTGGAAATATTCACCATGTTTGCTCAGTAGGTCTGATACACCTGGGTCATTATATTGCTAACAAAATTATGTTTTATTTTCTCACAGATGTTATGAGATCGAGCAGATTGCTTAGGCCGGAAATGTAATATGCACATTTTAAAAGGTTTCCCCTTAGAAATTTTCCAAAGTCCAAAGTTTCGTATAAAACAAAAGTTTCACATTAAATACCAAATATTACAAACTAATTTGACCTCCCACCTATAAGGAGCATTCAAGTCAAACCGGGACTTCTGATCGCGCAGAATAACAGAATATTTATTGCTTGGATACATCAAGGTAGAAAGTTTTCTTAGTCCGATGGGGCCATGATCAGACTGCATTTGGAACGCTGAAAGGAGCCACCACAACTAGTTACAAACGTATGGCCTTTTAAAAAAAAAAACTAAAAACACCATTTAAATGTTCTACTACAGCTAAGAGTCTTATAACGTTATTGCCCTTGAAGCCTGTAAATGTCAATCGGTTTTACACGATCATTCATGAGAAATTCCATCACTAGTCTTGGTTTGAGTCGAACGCCATTTACATAATTTTCTTCATTTTGTTCTTCTTTTTGTTCTTTTTGTTTACAAGGTTAGGAAACGGACATTCATATTCAATTATCAACTAAACAATATGACTGTTATAGATTAAATTAGTTTAGTTCTCATTTCTATGCCCTGCATCGTGTGTTTTAAATGAATAATTTTAGAGGTTTTTTTGTAATATATAATGTATTATAATGTATTTTTCATTGTAATGTACAGTGTTGGGTATAACATGTTACAAAGTAACGCATTAGAGTACTTGGATCACTTTTTTTTGATGTAACGAGTAATCTAACGCGTAAGGCCGCCATTTAAGTACTCAGTTATTTAGTTATTTTTTCAAAAATGTAATCCGTTATTCAGACAATTTATGTAATCCGTGAGCAAGACAGCAGTCATTCCCAATCCGTTAGTTTGTGTGTGTGTGCGTGTGTGAAAGTCGTCCTACAAGCCCCGCCCCCGATAACCGCCCCCGTCTGTTATTCCTGCTGTTATACCCCCTATCTCACCTATGCGGTTTGACTATGCGAGGATCGATGCGCTGAAAGATGGAAACCTAATCACGGCGCCAAAACTCGCGGTGAATCAGGATGAACCGTACTTACAGCCACCGCAAGAAACCGCGTAAGTGAGATAGAGGTATTAGTAGTTAACAGATTATGGGCCAAACTTTGCTGAGTGATGTAGAATAATTATAAAGGTCGTGACTAAATCCTCATGCATGAGGAATCACAAAGGAGTTTTCATTTTCTGCATTGGAAAAGTACTCTAACTAGTTACTTTTATCATAAAGTAATGCTGTAATGTAACTGATTACTTTTTAAAGACAGTAATTTTGTAATGTAATTATTTACTTTAAAAAGTAACGTCCCCCAACACTGGTAATGTATCCTCTATTTTATCTTAAATATAGACAAATAATATTCATTTGCTTTTGAGGACTTCAGAAAAAGTCTTTTCTCGAAAGCAACTCCTGTAAAAATGGATAGAGAGAGTCATTCTGCGCTGACCTAAACCGAAAGCGAAACCCCAAACAGTAATTCCCATGATACCCAGCTTACTTCTATTCATTAAGGAGTGTATCCGTGTTCACAGTGTTCAGATATTAATTTGTGTACTCCCATTAAATAACCCAGATGATCTTCACAAAGTTTTTCTCCTGCAGAATATAGTCTGATCCAAGAACACAAAAGTAAGCCCTTATCTATATCATTTCTGGAATAAAGAATGGATTTTTCAGTATTTTAATATCATATTTAGCACCGTCATTTATACTGTGTCTTACACACTGAGATATAAAACAAACTAACATCCCATTTCATAATAGTGGTCTATGTTGGTGGATACTGGAACTTGAAGTCAAGAACATAATGCTTTACTTGTAATAGAGACCTGTTTTGTCTGTTCCACCTGTCATAACTGCTAGGGGCAATGAGAGTCATAAGCATACGTGTTTGCGTGTTTGTGTGTGTATAAGAATGGCACTTCCTTCCACAGAGTTAAGAAGTGACTGTACAGCATGGGATCTGATATAAAATTCAGTTCTGTTGAACAGTATGGCACTCCCCCACCATCTCCATATCCATCTGTGACGTGCAGGCCTGTGAATGTACAGAATACTGAGTGATTCTAGAGAAGTTTCAGTTATACTAACATGCACAGAAGTGTTCTAACATGCACGAAGAGTTGAGTTTCCCTGGCAAGCTTTGGCTCAGTTAGTCCACCGCACTCCCTTGACACTTCTGCTCTCTCTCACCACACGTCACCATCTATCCAACCAGTGGATCTGTGGCTAAGGCAACCCTGCAAAAACTACCCTATATAATACCTCCAGGATAATCCCCCTTCTCCAGGGGCTAAACAGGATTGAGAAGCTAGAAAGGACCAGCCATGTAGCATTCCGAAGTCATGCACAGCTTGGCTCATTAGCCAGATGTCAACATATATTCAGTTGCTCCTAACGTTTCAGATCCCAACAAGCGTGCCGCTCTATTCCTCAACGTTTTGAGGTATCAATCTGTGGGTAAACCAAAGAGACACACCCTTGTCTCAGTTACAGCGGCACAAGTTCCAACTCGCTAAAGATTCAAGCATTTACTTTGGAAAGGTGTCCGTGTGGGTGTCGTGTGACAACTGATATACAGTAGATAGTCACCATGGACACCTACCTAGTAGGATTTTGGGCAGTGTGGTGCCACTGGAGGCACTTTAAATCGCGGTGTGAGAGCAGAACACATCAACCAGCTCAAAAGCAAAGCATTTAATCCTAATAAAGAAGTACAAAAAATTAGGAACTCTTTTTTTTATGCATTTTAGTCCCTACGCCACATGAAAGGAAATCACAATTAATTAAAGAACAATTTCAATCTTTAGAATTATTTTTAATTGGTAATGATCAAATCCTAACTGTACTTTATTTCTTGCTTGGAGAATAAAGTCTGTAGCTGTAGCATGCATCTAAAAAGTTCTTTACTTTTCTACGAAAAAGTAGGACTTTTTATTGTTCAGAATAACAGAACACAGTTATGAGAGTAAAAATCTCCTCTGATACACTAATGCACGTATACCAGCGTTTCATTAGTGCTTGGATACCATCAAGGTGGAAAGATTTCTCAGTACACCGAAGCCATGAACAGACCGCCTGCTGCCAGTCTGAAACGTCTTCACGTCTGGCCTCCCAGGAACTCGAACATGTGGGCTTGGAGCTAGGTCAGGATTGTATGAAGGATTTGGCATTAACTTCCAGCTGAGTTTCTGTAATGTTTTTTAAAGTTGTGTTAGTGGATGATTATGTGTACAGTTCTCAAACATACTGTAGATGCTTCTCTTCTGCAAGTTGGCGACAAGATATCTATTGATTTTCAAGGACCGGGCATTCCATTTACAAAATGTTCATGGGAATGTTTACAGCAGGCTCTGAGCCACTTCTGCCAGGCCTTCTTTAGAACACTTTCACCATTCTAAAGAATCTTATCATCGTACTGTGCCCGTAATCTTCTATGAATATCAGTTGGTTTTCTGCCTTTATTCATGAGAAATTTCATCACAAGTCCTGGTTTGCCTTGATTTAATATGCTTGTTTAAGATGTTTTTTTTTTTTTAAGCTAACTGTCTTAACAGTTCCGCTTCTAAAATAATAATTATAATTATATAATAAGAATAATTTCTGATATTATTATCATAATCGTAAATGTTATAGAGAAAATGAGATATAAGATTTTAATAGAGTCCAATACTTGAGGCTGAAATTATTTCTTATCTTAAACATTAATACTTTGTATAATATTGTATTGTATTGAGATACAGATGCTAGGATAGCTGGCAAAATATTCATGTCAGACAAGGGTAACCTTTACTAAGCATCTTTATTCAAAGACGTACCCATCTTTCCTTGTGTGTGTCTTCCAAGGTGTTGTTGTTGTTGTTGTTTCTTCACTGTGATGAGTGATGTGTCATTTGTCCCCCTGGCACTGTTTGACTTCAGTCAACATGATGTTCTTGAGAGATACTGACATGCTGTTTGTTAAGTCATGGCTTGAGAGGAATTGATTGCAGAGTTCGCTCTCAGCGGCAAATTTGTCACGGCACAGATTTCGGTCTGCCTTATTCCTCTCCCCCCACCTACAGGGAAGAGACGTGACCGGTTTAGAGTTACACAAGTGTTCTTGAAGGCATTATATTGTATGTGATTTAGCCTTAATCACACACAAGAGGGCAGTGTTTTCCAATAATTGCTGCAAATTTGTTTTTCATTTGTACAATGAAACATTAATATGTCACGGATGGACATAGAGCTGTATTAACTTTTGTTTTTACAAAAAAAAGTTTGTCCTCAGTTTAAGAAGGGCAACCTTATGGAAGATAATCAACCAAATGAAAGTTTTCATAGCCAGGCCAGGCATTATTAATTATGTACAATACTGTGCAAAGGACTTAGGTACTGTACATGAATCAAATAAATGCTATAGGGCAAGGAGGCCCTGAAAAAATATATAAAGCCCAGTAAACAGCAACGCTTTGTGGACCGTTTATTCTCAGGTACAATTTGTGCAATTTAAGGAGGAATTTAGATAAGTTTTACTGAGTATCCTGTAGAACAACCCACAGTTCATCTGAGGATTAAACCCAGCAGCTTCCATTCTGTTTTTTGGGGTTTTTTGTCCGAAAGACTAGCAAGAAGAACTGTAACAAAGTTTTTATTAAAAGTCACAGGGTTCCTAAGACTTTTGCACAATAGTGTAGATGGCACAACTGCTTCAAATTGGGCCCTATACCCAATCAGATTTCACAGCTGTCAAGAATACTGTTTCACTACATGTCAAGTGCAATGAAATTCTATGATTTCTACTATTGATAAATAATGATTGTTGTAATATATTACTTAAATATTATTACTTAATAAATAAATACTGAAATATTTGGATTAGTGCAACTGTAGCTCCGATTTACATGTAGTTTTCCATCCATAGTGTGTTTCCATTAGTAATTAAGAGGCCATGCACAGAGAATAGTATGTTTTTCTACAGAAATGGACTTGGGACTCTTGTTTCAGGTTACGGAACTCTAGTATTCGATGCAGCTTCTGGCTGTGAGTCAGAGTTCTCAGTTGCTTTTCACTGGTCTGTTCATACTAGACTGTTTTTGGGTCACATAAAATGAAAAGGCAGAAGAGGACATTGCTTATTATGTGGTTTGGAATCCATACTCAACCCTGAACTTGCAAGTAAAATGCCTGGGCCTCCTTAAAGGGCAGCTCAACATGTTTACAGAATAAGATAAGATCATTTTATTTAGAAATGAGATGAAATTATTAACATATATTGCACATTTTCCTTTTCTTTCTAACCGAGTTTCCATATTAGAAAAAAAATTCAAGTATAACATATTCAGCAAGCTAGGAAGTGTTTAAAAAATCGTGCATTATTTCATTACGTACTGTAATAATATGGTCATTGTATCTAAATGATGTGTTTTATGATCAGGATGATTGTAAATCTCTTGACGTTACAGTTTGTAGCAAGTGTGAACCTTGCTAATCGGATTTGAATGTTAAATGGATTTTTTTTAAATTATGCTACCAAAAGCTTTAAAATATGGTTCTCTAATAAGAAATTCACTATAATTATACTTCGAAAACAAGGTTTTGGTGAAGCATGAAATTATAAATGCTGAACTTCTTATCTGTTCAGACAGTGAAGCATTTATGTTAATATTGCCCCACCACAAAATTTCATTGTGTGTGTGTGTGTGTGTGTGTGTGTGTGTGTGTGTGTGTGTGTGTGTGTGTGTGCGTGCGCGCACTGCCAAGTCAGCGAGCTGTTCTACGTGTTGAGGCTTTATGTAAGGCTGGGAATATTCTCTGGGAGCCCCATCTGCTGGTTGGATTTGGCAAGCATTAACACGACAGCTGTGTTTGAATAGGTAAAGACGTCAGAAATTTTTTTTGATCACCACCATGTCCCTAGAGTGCTTTATATGTATTCAAAACATTTATTTCCTTTTTTTTTCTTTTTTTTAGTCATGCTGTACATGACTTTGCTTTAGTCATGCTTCACATATTCTTTATGGCTTTTCTATATTGATAATTTATGAAACACAGTCAATTCAAGTCTCAAAACACATAATGCTCATTAACACCTATAAATATTAGTTATACCGATGATGTAGTAAATATTTTGTGCAGTATTAAGAAAGGCAGGGATGGATTACGGATGCAGCCCAAGTATTTATAACTGTGAGGACAATTATAGAAGTCATATGAGAATTGAAAATAAATCAAAATAAGTGCTGAGTAACTGATGAAAAGTAAAGCATCCCTGTTTTGCATCATGCGTAACTGTTTGTTCGGCACCAATAAATGCAAGCTACCTCACTAACACTTGCTATTTATGTAAAATACAGCATAGAGAATAAAACTATCAGTCTAGTATATTACTTGTATTGTCAGCGTTATCTAATCTGTGTATTCTGTTCTTCAATATGTAAAGAAGGAAGACAAAACATACTGTAGCTGAAGAATTGCAGGTGCCAAAGCAAGCTTTTCAAAATACAAGGTGCGTTCAAGTCAAACAGGGACTTATAATGAAACTTCTCATAAATAAGTGGATGAGACTGATTGACTTCAAGACTTAAAGCACTGTACGATTGATAAGACTCAGGTGCAGGAAAACATCTGGATGGTGCAAATATTTTAAAAAAAGGTTGTATGAATGATCATCCCAGCTGAGGTGACTTGGAGCCCACTGCAGTCATTCCTGTGAACATGGGATAAGTGTATTAGTGTAGCAGGCATTATATATAGAAATAAGTGGAGTTTTTACTCTCATAACTGTGTTTTGTTATTCTGCAAAATCAAAAGTCCCACTTTGCAAAATCCCCCCCCCCCAATGGAGAATTCTCCACAAAGGTTTATCAACAAGGACCAATTTATGTTTCATTTATATTATTATACTGACTATTTTTGTAAGGGTCCACCACCAGAGGTCGCTGTTTTTTATTTGTAGTTTTTGTTGGCTGACTCAGTTTCCCAGCAGGCAC
>JAOTRS010000004.1:18214112-18236257 GCA_028565755.1 Dinotopterus cunningtoni
GATAGTGGTTTCTTAGCCTGTATTGTCATTGATAGTGTCAATACTACTACTACTAAATTGTTTTTTTTTTTTTAGAAAATACTATACTGTAAATATAAGTATAAAAGGTGTGATTTATATATTTATATATAGATTTATATATAATTGCTACTGTACTTACAATTTAAAGCTTATTATTGGCACTGAGTCAGTAAGACAATACTGGACAAATAAAGGTTAGGACTCAGCATCTTATTGTAAATGAGTGAAATTTGTCAGTAGAGGAAAGCCTCATACATCACTCCATTGTCACACCACAGCTGCCCTTTCTCTTTTTTCCACTCCCATATGACTGAGTGTCTGGTTCTAGCAAGGCAGAACATAGTCTGGGAGAAAGTGTGTTGTGGCCTGACACAGACCAGCACTTTGGAAGTGCTACAGGCCCAGAAGAAATGGGAGAGAGGGTGGTTAGTGTTTATCTACGCACAGTCTGAGAAAGGAAATGATTATGCAGTGAACTTTTTTTTCCTTCCCTTCATGCCGACCATGCAGTCCTTTGTGCACTTCCAGGCCAAGCCACCCCTTCGCCTTGTCCACCATCTCTCCTCCCTAATTTTCTCTGCCTGCAGCCTCTCAAGCCTAAACCTCCCAGTAATTCATCTCGCCATATTTAGGCAGGGGGAGGGAGCGAACTCTTGTAATGTAAATAAAACCGTGGGTGGATGGGAGGGTGATGAGTTACACTTGTGCCTGTGTCCGTCAAAACGACTCAGCGGCTCGTGTGTTAGGTGAGATCATCCTGAGTCTGACATGGGACCTCTGGAGAATGACTAAATTCCTGTTCGACACTTTGTCAATCCCTTGTGCGAGCTTATGCAGGCTTCCTGGGATTTCTGTGGATAATATCAGGAATTGCTGGATATCTATTGAGCTTATTTCAGTCTGGACGAGATCAAAGAACCCTGTGACGATGAGTGAGACACAAGAAGAGGACAGCTCTGTGATCACAACTCAGGCCACCAAGCTGAAGCCAAGATCATCAGGAGGTTCTCCATGTGAATCTCCGACCTCAAAACAGTCTCCACGCAACTCTCCACGTAACTCCCCATTGCTGTTCAGGAAACTTCTGATGAACCGCAGCATTGTTCTCCAGAGGCGCTTCACTTTGGCTTATACACCCAGGTATTGTCTAACTGTTGCCCTCCGAGCAGAAGTTCTTCACGTGAAAGGTCTGCGGCATGATCACCTTGTTCACTTGATTTGAAATATGTAGGGCCTTTGTTATGATCAGGGTCACATAGCCGGTTTGCTTCTGCATATCATGCAACTTTGAGCATCACGAGGAAGCTTGCAAGACACAAGGCTCTGTCGTGCTGATTAGGTAATCTGCTGGTAAAAGCCGAAGACGTGTTTCTGCAGTAAACTGTTTTGAGAAGCAAAGAAAAGAGCCTTTTGTTTTGTCTGCAGTTTTCTTCGCCTTTTGGTGTTTGAGTTCACTGCTCACTAGGAACAGTCCTTTAGCAGGCTCTGTGTTGCTCCTCTCATCTGTATTTGAAAAAAAAAAATCTACCGAAATATTATGGATTCTATTAACTTCTCACTTCTCAGGTTAATATTATGTATTTTAATGTATGCGCTATTCATATGAATAATTCATAATTACGAATCTGGATTTTTGTGAATAAAACACAAGATGGTTTTAAGCATTGGCCTGTTATTTTTAATCCCTCGATTTAAAGGCTTTTTTTATTGAGGAAACCTTTTGAGTATGATGCAATGAATGTAGCAGTCCATCAATCTGTCTTTGGAGACTGTGTACTGTAACCCTTCTTGGAGTTTACAGATGAGTACAATTGTACAGACATGTCTCTGATCCTCATATAAACATTTCCATAGCTCAGATGCTCTTAAACTGTTTCCGTAGTGTCTTACATAATAGATTTTTTTTTCACCAAGGTCATGACCGTCGATTTTCCAGAATACTATAAGAAAATTTATAAAGCAACCTTTTTAAAATTGATAAATATATTTCTGCTTGATAGCTACTTTGTGTATATACTACCGTAAGAAGTAATATAATAGGTTATTCTGATGTTCTGAATCAGTTTTACATACATTTCTGCTATCTGGTCTCTGTATCCTAATAGAATGTGTGTGTGTGTGTGTGTGTTTTGGCCTAACAAGTCTAACAGTTTCTACTGTCATGGAATTGGTGGCTTTTGATGATGCATCATCTTGGAGTTGTTAAGCCCTTGAATTTTTCTCACACTAATCAACTCTGCACTATTTCCTATATATAAATGTCCTCATTAGTCACCAGAGACATGGAGAAAAATGTCTGAAACTACAATGAGACAAAGGATTTAGAGGAACCCCATTCGGTGTTGCATTGACCATTCCAGCTCCCAGAGCTCATTCTGAACTGGTCAAGAGAGTCAGATCAATGCGATTTTAGTTGTGAATTAACAGAATGTAAGTGGATGATTAACAAGTTCATTTGAAGACGAATGAAACGGGTCCACAGTATGTATGTATTTCAGACTGTTTGTTTATTCTCTCAGTCATGTGGTCAAAGAATGTCTGGATTAGACTTCAAGGGGTGGGGTGAGGTTGGGTGGAGTGGAGGGTTCATCAGATAGATCATTTGTGCTATGTTTCTTCTCTTGAGCACAAGTGAAGCAAAAGTAATGGAACTATTATTATTATTATTATTATTATTGTTATTATTATTATTCTTTAAATCGAAGGTTAGTGTAATCAATTTTAATTGTATAATTGCATTCACAGTATAATATGCAATCATTTTTTTTATTATTCATATTTAATTCTATTTAATACTATAATACTTCACCATGTTTTTTATGGATTATGAACAAAGACATAGATGGCTATATTTTAGTGAGTGCTAGATATTATGAAATGTTACATGGCAGGGCTAAAAAAATATATTTATCCATTGTGTAATGATTATAAGATGTTCATAGCAGAAAATAAGCTTAGTTTTTCTTATTTTTTTATAAAGGAGAATAAGGGTTTAGCCTCTGTACCGCATTTATATGAACTGGCTCTGACACAACCCCTTCTTTCCACAAGCAAACAGAAGCAATTTTAATTTAACTTATTTGAGTTCTATTTAAGTTAATGGTAATTTTTGCCTTTATATTTCAGGCCAAAATACAAATATGTATGAAACATACATTCATATACTGCCTGTCCTAAAAAAGTCTTCATTTCAGAGGGGTCAAATTACTGGCCGACATCAAGGCAGGAAAAAATGTGTGCAGTGCATTATTAAAATTCCGTAATTTCCTTGAAGATCAATCATGCATCTATGTATCTATCTACCTATGTACAGTATCTATCTATTTAGACCCTGGAAGGCTATATTGCATCATAAAAATCTACTATAACTAAAAACTACTATATGCTTAATATTGAAAGTAAGGGGAAACTACTTGTTAGTGAGACTAAAAAAAAAAAAAAAGGATTCAATTGACTAGGGTCTAATTCAATTTGAAAGATTGGACTTTGGAGTAAGGTCATGTGTTCTGATGTGTTCTAACTGACTCTATTCCAGAGTGATGGGCTCATCAGGGTAAAAGGGAAGCATAAGACACGATGCACCCATCATGTCTAGTGCCCACTATACAGGCCTCTAGAAGCAGTCAGTTATGATCCGGGTTCAGCAAGTACCTGACTTCAAAAATGTACCAAATGATCAGGTTCACCCATGTATGAATTTATTTTCCTCTGATGGCACGGCATATTCCAGAACTTTGTCATAGAGTGGTTCTGGGAGCATGAGGAAAGACGTGACCTGGCCACCACTTTTGCGTATCATAATTAAATAATAATTTAATACAATAAAATAATGCAGTCAAATAAAATTGTAATTAGTGTGTAACTTTTTATTTTGAATTGGCAGTGTACAGATCATACTATAATAAAAAAAGTGCTGAAGCAAATAAAAAAAGACAAATTCCAGAGAAGCACTCAAATAGCATGTTTCCTCAATGTAGAGTGTCTCCATTATTGGTGATTAGCTCTAGTGTCAGAAAAGATAAAGAGAGCATTTGAGTCTTAAGGAGAAACTTAAACAGTGCCAGCTAAAGATAAACATGCCTGTAGGATTGCTATTTGTGTGTTGCAGCAGCTGGCTACTTTCTTCTTCTGTAAGAGGAAAGTGTTGCTGTAGAAAGAATCAGCTTCTCTATTCTGAGCAATTCTACAAATTAGTGTAGACGACTATTTTCATATAGCAGCATGGAGGAATTATAGTCTGTGCAAGAGTTATAGTCAGCATACTGTATATACTTTTTCAGTATAATTATTCGCACACGTCTTGGTTTTGTTGTGTACTTTTTTGAACGTTAATTTAAACGGAAGTAAAAATAACTAATTTTGTTACTTTACAGTAATTCATGACCATGAAAATAACTTTATAATGTTAACACCTTATATTTTTATTCAGCCCTTGTAAAAAAATATATGTTTTTTTTGGGTTGCCAGTGCAGTATCTTCTGCTTCTTCTTTTTTTTTGGCAAGGAATACAATACGGTGTTCTGTAGCAGGAAAATAATTGAATCAGATTTTATGATGTGAGTCTACCACCTAAAAGTTTGTTTTTATAGCATTTCATGTGGAAGAAAGTACAGCTTTTACCTCTGACTATACAAACAACGGAGACTCCTTTAATGAATGTAAAATAAATATTTCCTTACAGAAAGGTTCATCAGATCGTTAATTTTATACTTCTTTTATTAAATAACAACATATTTTTACTCTAACTCTCACATTATGCACAATTTGGGAACGGCAATTAGTTTAATCTGCATGTCTTTGGACTGTGGGAGTCCCCAGAGGAAACATGCAAACTCCACGCACACAGACCCAAAGGCAGGATTGCTCTACTGACTAAATTGGGCTTTTAGAAAATTACAACAATCTTACATATCAGATTCAAGAATTCAACAGACAGTTCAACAAACCAACTTTGCAGAAATTCTGAGTCCTTTCCCACATTCCTAAACTTTTTGCTGGAACATGCCAAACTGTTCTGAATTGAAATTTCTGCCAGTTTTTGGTCTAGCCAGTCTGCCTTAAATCTGCCCGTCAGATGCCTTAAATCACCTACAGTACAAATTTAACTTCGCATTAGCTGCAGTATGAAATATTAATATGTACTTACAAATCACCTAGAACCCCACTAATACACTGAAATGTGAAAGGGTCCGTCTACTCTATCTGGTGACGGATACTCCTAGAGGTATATCCGTCACTTCTGTGGCAGCTACTTGTGGGCTCAGGTTGCCAGCTTGACATCTGATTATACCTGAGCACTTGGAGGTGAAGGGTTCAACAGTGGCAGCTCGGCGGTGTCGGATTCGAATCCGGGACCTTCTGGTCACCACCTTAATCACCAAGCTCCTTTAAAAAGCTCCTTCTAAAGCTCTTACTTTAGATAACAATGACTTGTAGTCCCTTGTTTTAGAAGATACTTGTGACTACAAAAGCTACTGTGCACTTCTGTAATAAACATCATAATACTTGTTGTTATAGAGCGTACTATACGTTTATGGAGTATATATTTTATGAGTGTTCCAGTGGTGACACCCCAAAGCTGTCCATGTCGACACTAAACAAGGAATTGTACATTTTGCTTATTGTATATTATCTGCATGTTTGGACACCACCTACAAAGCATCTACAAACCTCTACAGTCAACCTATGATTTTCAGCAACTATAATTCAAGCTGTTGAGCATTTTTTTTTGTGAATCCTAGGATGATGAAATCTTACAAATTTTCTGATGAATTTTGACAACTTTGCGCTTGCATCGGTTTGGGTTTGAACAGGGAAATGGGGAAGGGTCCATATTAGGGTTTCTTATGCTCTCTTACGTCATTAAAATTACTTGGTAAGCCTGAGCCCAGGAAAATCCATACAAATTCAAATGAACACTGATGAAGTCACTGGATTTTGCAGTATTTCATAAGCGTGAGGTCAGATAAAGAGGTATAAACAGTGCCTCGACTCCAACTACAACCTACAGTCCTGAGTTTTAAAAGTGTAAAGACTAAACTTTTAATTAAAACTACAATATTTAACTATTAAATGTACTATTTATTATTCAAATGTATTTATATAGACAAAAAAAAAATAATGGCACTAGAAGTAGTTGCAGGAAAACAACTTTGATTCCCGGTCTCATGTGTTTATTAGTTTCTGAAATCCCTCTTTCACAACACCATGACCTTCGTTAAGTAATCTGTGACAGCATCTGTGATTTTCTTGCCTCTTCGACATTTTCTCATGCAGCATGATGCCTGCAAGTGCTTGATATTCATTATTTATATTTATATAATACTCGAAAAGCCCCAAATTAACCATTCAGCATCACTAAAACCACACAGTTTAAAGCAAAAAAAAAAAAAATGCATTGATGAATTAGGCTTCTGATTGGACAGATTTAGCATAAGCCATAGAGTCCATAGATAGTATACTTCATAAAAACGTTCATATTCCAATTTCAATTTTCATAAGATTAATAGTGCAGCACAGAACGCAACACAAACATATAATCATAAAACAATCCTGACTTCTCATTAACTTTTACTTTGTACTTTTTGTACTTTTAAATACTTGTGTACCTTTAAATTGGGACATGTTGACACAAGACCATTTTCACCTTTAATATCAACTTCCTTTCTTCTTTTGTGTTCTGAGCAAAAGTTTCCCCTTCTAATGAGCTGGTTTTATGTCTTACTGCAATGTGCGTATGTGTCTGGCTTAGTCACTGATTATGATGTATGTGACTCCCTTTTTCCTGAGGAGGATTGTGAAGACTGATGTACATCAGATATAAGACGAGGCTTTAATCTTTTGAGCTCATCAGCAAACCTCTGTTTAACTGACTAATAGACCTGTGGTTGAGTTAAACACTAAAACAGGAGGAATGTTCCTGAAAACAGGATGATGCCGAGGGGGTTGAGAAATGGCAAAGGAATGAGTAAGATGGAGGTTAAGGAGGGCATTGAGATGTGTCCTCACTGTGTCACAGGAAAGCTTGTGCACTATTTGTATGGAATTGTAAGGCGGAGCCTAGATGATTAATTTTTTGGCATCTTTATCAGATCTTTATGTTTATTCTTTACGAAGTGACTAGCATTGTTTTTTTAATCAGTTCTGCTTTTATTTAAAAATCCAAAAGATCTTAAATCTTTCCTGTTGGTTAGCAAAGTTAAGGTTGGGGTTAGTTTAAAGTGGGTGGAATGGGTGGAAATTAGTGAAAAACATGTACTTCCTACAGTACAGGGTATACGGCTCACACTAATAGTCATTTTTAATAGTTTTTAAACCACAATTATTTACTTTATTACTTTCACTCAAAACCTTACTTATTTTTCCATTGTTTAAGAATTAAACATTGCACTCCAGATGCCAAAGTTTTCATCAGTGGCAGCAAAGTTTGAGACAGTGGGCATCGATTGCTGTCCCGAAGTGACCCCTATCATTAATATCTATAGAAAATGCTTCAAAGGAAACAACATGATACAATATCACAGTACAGCATCCAGACAGTGTAAATACGTACAGTTAATACATTAGCTAGCTGCATGAGCTAGCCTTGCTAATCAGATCTTTTACTGTATGTTTTATACAAGACATTATACCGATAATGTTGCATCTTTGCTAGAACGCTAACTATGTAACTAGAAACCTAGAAGAACTAGCTTAAGCGAGCTATCTAGCAATCCTAGCAAGCTTTAAAATTCCCACCAGCATTTCGTCCGCTAGCTAGCTAAACGGTTTTGTAATATGATGTGAACTTTCCCATGCCTCTATGCCCATAAAACAACCCCCTCACTGTGATTCCTTACATGGTAACGTTTCGTATAGCTCATATCGAGACATATATACATGCATGTCTGCTGGAACGCTTTTGTCTAACCTGAAATTGCTAATGTGTTTCCTATCATCTGTCTGTCTGTCTGTCTGTCTTCGGGTCTCTCTCTCTATGACTCACTTGTTAACGACTGGTTCTATTGATATCCAGGATGTACGTGACACAGGGCATCTTGCCAAAAGCTTAAATATGCTTTCTTTGCAGACAAATCATGCATGCATGTATGTGTTTGTTTCTCTCCCTCGATTCGGAGCCGGTCGGTAGGCGTATCGAAGTGTGGCGGACACATCAAGCAATAATTCTTTTAACTCATTTTACTTTGGTACATGGTACTTTGACCAAATTGTGATGTGTGATGTAATAGGTCGGAGCAACTTTAAAACTGCAGCTCTTACGGGATGTTCCTGGTCAGAACACAGTGCATCGGAGTTTGAGTATGATCTGCATAGACGCAGACTGGTCAGGGAGCCCATGCTCCAAAAGTGCCTACAGTGGGCATGAGATCATCAAAACTGGACCACGGTGCAATTTAATAAACTGGCCTTGTCTGATCAGTCACATGTTTTTTTTTACATCATATGGATGGCCGTGTGTGTGTGTGTGTGTGTGCATGGCTTACCAGGGGAACAGATGCCACCAGGATGCACTATGGGAAAACGGTGAGCCGTCAGCGGCAGTTATGATGCTCTGGGCCATTTTCTGCTGGGAAACCTTGGGTCCTGCCATTCATGATGATGCTATTTGACATGAAGTACATGCGTTCATGGCAATTGTATTTCCTGATGGCAGTGACCTCTTTTAGCAGGATAATGAGCTCTAATACATTGCAAAAATGGTTCAAGAAAGGTTTGAGGAATAACAATGGTTGACTTGCTCTCCAAATTTTCCAGATCGCAATCCAGTCAAAAATCTGTGCAATGTGCTGGAAAAACAAGTCCAATCCCTCAGGGCAGCAACTCGCAACTTACTGGACTTAAAGGATCTGCTACTGAAAGTTTAGAACTAGATATTAAAGCACATGCTCAGAGGGCGAGTTGATAGGTCAGTGATGTGTTAGTAGCAAAAGAGGGACCTAGTCAATATTAGGCGGGTGGTCATAATGTTGTGGCTGATTAGTGTGTGGAATTTACTTTAATTTAAGTGAATTATTACTACAGTAGTAGTACTATAACACAGTATTTAATTCGCAATCAATGGAAAGTGCTCATAAGGATTGTGTGTATGTGTGTATGTGTGTGTGTTGCCAGTGTCTCATGGGGATGCAGTGTACTCCAGTGTGTTAGGCTGGGCCAGTGTAGGCAGGCAGAGAGGAGACACCCAGTGCTGGCTCCGACAAGTCAGGACACACACACACACACAAACATGCTCACAGCCACATTGTGACCGTGCTCCGTACTTTAGACTTACTGTTTCTTCAGTTTAGTGATTCTCAAAAATGTGCAACTTGTCCCGGATGAAAACAAGATTGTCGCCTTTTCTCCTTTTTCTCTCTGCCATTATATAATCCCAGGCCTTTGCTGTTTCCCAACTTTGGATATACAACCAGAGCAAAACAAATATGGAAATTTAACAGGACCTCGTACCCCTAGCAGACGTCTCCTGGGATCGTGCAAATCCCTGCGCTGAGGAAAAAGGTCGACGCTCCGTAAAACTCGTTTTCCTTTTTCGTCCCATCCCTTTCACATGCTCGTGGAAAAATAGGAAGAGGAATCTTGACAAGTTTGTGAAGCGAAAGACTCTGCACTGAGAAAGTTCCCTGTCACTGCTGTGAGACGATGTAAAGCTTTGCCCAGATATGGAGCTGACTTGTGTTTCCTAGGATACGTCATGAAAAACCTGGAGCAAAATAGAAAGTGCACCTGAAGCACTTTGATTTTTTCGACCAGACTTGGACACGTTACCTGACTGAGACTTCTCTTGACCTCGTGCTTCTCTTGGATCATCCATGCCTTTTTGGAGGAATTCACAAAATGTGCCTTGATCAGACAAGTGCTGCGAAGTGCACGTCTTTACTCCCATGGTAATAAAACTCTCCGGGTAGCCATCTGAAAGTTGGAAATGACGCACAAAGATCCCCGTTTATTCCGTAAAAGTTCTCTGTTTAACTTCGGTTCTGGACGAAGAAGACACTCCTGCATTGGGTATGTTTTTATTTAGTGGTTGTGTTCCGACATTGTGCTGCTTTTTTTGTTGCTAGGAGGTTACACTGACACATTCTCATTAGATGCAGTTGTAGGTTTCTTCTGTGATTTTAATTGTTTTGCTTGAGTCTTGTTGAAAACCTCAGGACCAGATTCTCGGATGATTCTATCAATGAATGCACAGCTAGTTTAACACTATGGAAAAACTTCTTTCTTCTTAGATTGCTAGTCATTTTACTGTATATGTAGGGTTTGAATGAGAAACATAAACATGTGAGTACTTACAAGAGTTTTGAGCTATTTTCGGGCAGCGTATCTGCGTATCAGAGTTTAATTTGTTTGCTTTGTCTGCATGTGTGCCTACTGCTTTATGGGTTGTGTGGAGATGGAGATCAATGCATGGCTGCTGTCATCGCCTGTGGTGTTAGTGTGTGTGGTTCTAGGGCTGTATTGGGGGAAGGGATTGCTGAGGATAAGGACACATGCACCATCGTCCCACTGGCAGCCTGGCACAAATGAAAAAAAAAAAAACAACAACAGTGATGTCAGTTTTGGAGAGAATATGTGCTCGTGCTATTTTGACACAAAGCACAGTGTTGTCCTATTGCCTTGTTTTACGTTTCCATGGTGCTGCAGTTATGCTCTGAGGAACATGCAAACATATGCAAAAAACGATGCAGAAAAAAAAAACATTTGTAGAGGCACGAGAAGAAAAAGGCTTGAAATATTTTCACAATCTGGCAAAACAAGTAGTGTTTTGTCAGATGTGGTAACTAGAGATATCTCAGCAGAATTGAAGCAATTGTTTTTTAGATCTCAATCAGCTCATGAAGGAACTGGGCATTTTCTCGTAAGTTGACTTTCAGAAATGTAAGAGCAGAAAAATACAAATTTGTAGGCTGCACAGGACTTTGTTTTCTTTACTACCTAAATACTATCTGTATTTCACTATCTGCACTGTTCATTTAAGATTATTTCTTTAGTTTTTTACTCTGCAGTTCTTGCAGGGTTCATATAAACTTGTGGGGTACGTACAGTATGCACCGATTTATCAGCTGTACATCGGTATCAGACGGTATTTTGCCTTTGGGAAAGACAGCCCCCTTTGCCACGACCCTGTAATGCCATGACCCTGTACTTAGCAATAGCCCGAGGATAGCCAATTAGCATAGAGAGCCAATAATCCCCTTGCGTAGGGATTTCTACACTGGACCTTTGTTCTGACACGATTAAACACAGTCAACATGAGTCAACGAGTCCAATATCCAAAACACTACATTTACAATGTCATACATGACTTTAATATTAAGTACAACAGTTGTTCCCTACAAGATTTATTATGGAGGAAAAAAATCAGTGTTGAGGTTAATTAGAGCAGCACCGTAGCACTCTTCTTGTCTTTGGGTCTAGAAAAAGGGGTACAAACTTGTGGGGTTATTTGCTATTCTCTTAATGATTTACTTTTCCCCATTAGATTTCCCTGGCACAAAAAGGGAATAAGTAGCAACAAGAAAGCATCACTAACGGCCATCGGTCATCTGCCAAATTATAATTTTAATTTCCTTTATTTCACCTCTGGTAAAGAGTTTTCTAGTCGCTCGAAAGTAATACAACATTGAGATTGCAGGTTTAGATCATGATGCCACAGCCATCCATGACCACAGTGAGGGAACGGATGGTTTTATTGTCTCTCCAGTCCATCAGAGCATCGCTAGTAGTAGTAGTCTGAGGTCGTGTATGTAAAAGAGGGCAAATAACACTTTCCTTTAAGTGTGTTCATCTACAATGTATGAAGCAAAGTTTAAAAAATAATGTGATGGCTGGCTTGAGGTATCTCAGAGAAACTACTCGTTAGTTGTCACACTTTCTGATTAGTAGCTGTTGAGGGCAAGAACTGGCAAGAAGTCAGGGCATGGTTATTGACCAACGTGAGTGGAAATATGGTTTTAAAAGATTAATATAGAGCTTGATCCTAAGTCCAATTAGTTTTTTTAAGTCCAACAAACATTGTCTAGGTACTAGGATACTAATACAATTGGCTATAAACGGTATAAAACTAACATGTTGTTGTTCATGATCTTGTGATTGTTCTTTAGAATCGTGCCTATGGTTGAACAATTCATGTTAAAAGAACGAGCAGTGTCTTCCATCTTTTTACTTCATTCCATTCTCTTATTTATTTTCACTTTTGTCTCCATCGTTATTGCTTGCCACTTCTTATCAGTAGCCACTTCATCGTCGCTGCTTTTACGTTTGCTTCCGGACATCCTGGGATGCACGCTGCACTCACGTGACAATGTACGCTTGACATGTGATCAAACTTCTGCACCTGAATATGCATGAACACGTTTGTATCTTCAAAAGTTCCTAACTCGAATGTTCGTATGTAGGGGCCTTGCTGTAACGTAACAGTAATTGCTTTATATGCTCTATATGCAAATAAATAAATAAATATGTAGTACCTCTTCTTTAGTTTTATGGGCACCAATATGCTAGCATATTTTTAAAAATATATATATAGAGAAAGAAAAAATATAGTTTTATTTGTATAGTTCATGACTAGAAAAAAAAATACAAAAAAAGTATACTCATGCAAATCTTAATGTATGACCAATGAAATACAGTACTTGCTAGAAGCTTGGATGTCCCACTCTGATTAGCCAATCTTAAGCTCATTAGCGTAAGAGTAGCATGGTTTGTTAGCTTGTTATCGGCAGTAGTGTTTTATTGTCCTGTTAGCAGCAGTTGTCTTCCTTAAACTCCTCACTCCGTATTTAGCAGGATTGCTAAGTTGTGTAGATTTATCTGAGACTTTGCATAGACGAATCTGTTTCAGAAAGAAATACGTTAGCATTCTGAAACAACTCATGACTAACAAGCCATTTTCATGGGAACGTTTATTAGATAGTCTGTTAATGTTTCTGAATTGGAGAATGCTGCCATGCTTGACACACTGTAAACCTGGTGTATACATTTAAACACAGATCTTACAGTATTCTTTAAAACTTGACTTTGTACACGTCAGAGAAATACATGCTTTTTAGGCCACCTGACATCCCAAAAGCACTTTGCATGTAGTGTTAATGAAGTGAAGAGGACAACCCATGTCTTTGTAACTCCTAAAGTAAAACAGGCAAATGTAATAATAAAACGGGCCACAGCCAGCTAGGTTATTCTTAGATGTGTCCTTTTTTAGGGAAAGGCCAACCCATTTTCCCTCTCCGGATCCCGTTTCCTTGTCTAATCTCTTCCAGATGTGCTGATGTCAAAGACATAAATGCATCAAAGCCAGAATCTTCAAAGAGTATTGGCTTGCACATGACGAACCTCTGACTTAATTACCCACCTAAGGAAAGAACATCTACGCCTTTAGAGCTGCCACATTCATATTATCAACCTTGCAACACAAAATTGTCCCATACCTTAAAAAGAATTAACAGCCAGCAGAGAGAAAAGCAAATATGCTGCGATAATTAGTGTGGACTTCCCACTTTAGGCCTAAAGGAATTGAGGTTTATATGGCTTGGATATGAGTCAAGAGCTCATAAGGGTTCGTAAGTATTTCCGAACAAACAGTTCAGTGAATATTTTCAAGGTCTTGGTTTGAATTCCCACAGTGATTCACGTCATCATTGCAGCCCAAGAGAATGAGAAAGAGAGAAAAAAGAGAGAGAGAGAGAGAGAGAGAGACCAATTAGGTTGAGAGATAGCAGTCAGTCGAGAGATAGCAGCCTCTGTTTTCTCCCGCGCTGTTGTCTGACTGCTTCGCTCTGTCCTTATAAAGGTTTCTGCTGCATGGTTATTGTTCCATCAGATAAAACCCATCCTGGACATTAGGTTCTACTTTATTTGGATAGTCGCCACTGGATGGTCTACAGATGCTCATAGTGTTAACAAACTAAAGGAAGAACTTACCATGTTTGGCAAATATACAGTAAATCTCCATGTAAAGGATGAGTTTTAAAATTTAATTAGGATTAGGTACAGCATTTATATGGATGGCTGCGGGGCAGGTGGTGTCATGACTAGAAATTGTACTTAGTTGGTAGAAAGTAGTAATGTACAAATTGAGCTAGGATTTTAGGCTGCTTAAGGCTCTGGTCTTCTAACTAAAATCCATGTTACTATAGTCATATAATGAACATACATTTAAAATATTTAACTAACTAGGGTAAGTACATTTCATTGACTGTAAAAAAGTTTGTAGAAATAATTAAACGGTTAAAGCTAAAAATAAGCTGATCCGCTTTAATGTAATCGATTATATTATTATTTCAGATTAAATGTCTGTCTGTCTTTCTGTACAGCAGAACTCTATGCCTAACTTATTAATACAAAGAAATAAAATTTTGTAAGGTTGAGTATCTTACCCCTTATTAACGCTAAGTTGTTCTTCTTTAGCCTCCGGCAAATACAATCCCTGTTCGGTAATCGGAGAGTAAATCGAAAAAGTAGATCGGAACGACTCCAGTGCTTTAAAATTCACTTATACCACTTCAGCCTTGTTATTTCAGCTGTGAAAATATTAACTAATGCCAATGTTTCAATAAATTCTGTCCAACAGTCGATTTAAGACATACCCACAGTTTGACGCATGCGCAGTATGTTGTCAAACTTGCGGTTCGTAATCTGCCACATAACTTCTCATAACGTCCCTTCTACTCAATATTTTTATTTCATTTATGGTGCAGGTTTACTTCAGGCAAATACTGAAGAACTGGCAAAGTTTTATTTAATTCTGTCCAGCCTGTTTTGCATCATGCTGGGACAAAATCTGTCTGGACAGATAGACATCACTCACATACTCACTTATCATCTATACCGCTTCATCCTGTATACAGTACAGGGTCGCGGGGTGCCTTGAGCCTATCCTAGGAGATTTAGGGCATGAGGCTGGGTACACCCTGGACAGGGTACCAGTCCATCACACACACATACACACTCATTCATACACTACAGGCAATTTGGGAACGCCAATTAGCCTAATCTGCATGTCTTTGAACTGTAGTAGGAAACCAGAGGAAACCCACCAAACAAGGGGAAAACATGCAAACGCCATGTACACAAAGGGGGGAATCGAACCCAGACCCCGAAGGTGCAAGGTGACAGTGCTAAGCACTAAGCCACCGTGCCGCCTACAGACTGACATTCAGACAGAAATTTGGGAATGGGATATTTCTCCAACTATTCCTATCTACTGTACGATTATGGTCATATTTATTACCTAGTGTATTTATTTATTTATTTATTCTGTTCATATAGAGTTTTTTGGTCTGTGCATACATTAATATATATACTATACTTCAGTGCTACACTTCTATACTTTAGATCTGTTTATCACAAGCTAGTGGCCTGATGTAAACCACTGTATCCCTGACCAACCAGTTAGTAATGATGAATGAATGCTGTACGTTCATAGTTATAAACAGGATCTTTTTTTTTTTTTTTTTTTTGCATGCAAGCTTCAAATCTGACTCACACCTGTCCCAGTGTACACACTAGTCTCGACCGTGAGCCCTGAGGACATTCCTGTCATCTAAATAAATTGTGTGCGAAGATCAAGAGGACACGCCACCATCTCTCTTTTCCTCTTAGTATATGTTTAAGAGACTGAATTGTTAGTAGATAAGCAGACCGCTTTCCAACTCGCATATCATTACTTACTACACAACATGCTCCGATACCATCAAAGAGCTCATACACAGACACAGATGCATGACTTCTTGTACTTTGCATGTAATGGGGGGAAAAAGGAGAGAGACAATTAATAAAATGATAACGGAGTGTGTGACTGATCCCAAAATATCTTTCAGTGTCTGGAACAGTTCCCAGAGTGCAGGCAGCAGTGTGATTACAGCGTCTGCCTGCGTCAATGCTCCATCCCGGGT
Organism: Dinotopterus cunningtoni; assembly: GCA_028565755.1. Lineage (NCBI taxonomy): Eukaryota > Metazoa > Chordata > Actinopteri > Siluriformes > Clariidae > Dinotopterus > Dinotopterus cunningtoni. The sequence goes on from JAOTRS010000004.1 coordinate 18,230,027, forward strand.
CACCGCATGGTTGACCTCCCAATTGATCCCTAATGAACAAATCCAATGCACATTATACAAAGTATTTATTCTGTTGTCTCTTTCTCTTGTACCATTTTTAGCACACACAAGGACTTTCACTAGGCAGCTTGCGTCAATTTCTTATTAGTTTTAAAGGAGACAACATGAAAGGTGTATCTTTGAATATTTAACTAACATGAAGGTGTTCAAAAATTTAAAAGAAGGGTTGTTTTTGTTTGTTTGTTTGTTTGTTTGTTTGTTTGCTTTACAGTATGAGTATAGTTTGGCTCCTTTGGCTGACCTCTTCTGGTGAGACTGTGAACTCTGAGATTAGTCAATCTTAATTCCCATATCAAAAATGCTCTAAATAGCAAAGTTTCTCAATTATTAAATGAATTGTCATGCTGGCTCAGTGGTAGGTTTTTTGTCTGCCATGTGGAAGGCTCGGGTTCGATTCCCACCCAATGCCCAAACCCCAGCCACTGGATTCAGTGCTGGTCCTAAACCCGGATAAAACAGGAGGTTTGCGTCAGGAAGGGTATCCAGGGTAAACCTGTGCCAAATTCGTGTGTGGATCTGATAGTCTGCTATGGCGACCCCTCGATGGGAGCAGCCAAGATGCGTGTTGTTGTATTCACAGATACTAATGAATAGCATTGGGACACCTGCTAAATATCACCATGTGAATGTAGATTAACCGCCAATACAGAATTAACTTGCAAGTTTTTTAGAAGATACCATAAAGCATAATTTGGTACATCACTGGTAGATTTTGGATTTGTCATGAATCCTCCCAAAGTGAACTATACTACTGAACTTGGATTTCTTTAGAAATAAAACAAACAAAAAGTATTCACCCCACTAGTGTGAAATGTCTAGATTTCTTCTTTTGTAGGTACAATAATTGTCGTGGCATGTCGCATATTTAGATGAATGCAAGCCATTTTGTGGGATATTGTGTGTGTGCATGTGTGTGTGTATGTGTGTGTGTGTGTGTGTGTGTGTGTGTGTGTGTGTGTTTCCCTTCCGTTCTCTTTAACACACTGGATGACAAGTTCTGACGTGGTAGTATGTGTACGTAGTCCACGCTAGCCCGGGGCCCAACCCTTCTCATTTCCACATTGAATTCCCTGTCTTTGTCAGAAACCTGACTATGTAATGTCATACGTTCCCATAGTCAGGTGTACACGAAGTCTTTTACAATTGAGAGTGATTTTGTTTATGATTTCAATCATGTTTTTTTTTTTTTAAGTAATTTCCGGGGGTTTTAAATCTCTTTATAATCCCTGGTCTCAATATTTTTTTCTTTCTCAGTTTTTCAGAGATCTCATTTGCTGTGCCATAAGTGGGACTTGTTTACATAGCACAGCTTTTCAATCAATAAATATCAGTATTTATGAGAGGGATTGCAGTATGATTTAAATGTAGTATTTCAAAAAATCTTGGTGTTTTTATAATATGGCTCACACCAGGGTGTGGGTTCGATTCCCGTCTCGGGTCTGTGTGTGTGTGTGTGTGTGTGTGTGTGGAGTTTGCACGTTCTCCCTGTGCCTGTGGGTTCTCCAGTTTCCTCCCACATATGTGTACAGTATGTGTGTAGATGGATTTGCACCCAGTCCATGGTGTCAGGGTGTACCCCGCCTCGTGCCCTAAGTCTCCTGGGATAGGCTCCAGGCTCCCCACAACCCTGTATACAGGATAAAGTGGTATAGATGATGCGTAAGTTAGAGTGAGTAAGAAATGATATGACTCAACAAGGTTGGGTATTTTTATTTACTTTACCCTGCTAAGGAGTTGTTGTTGTTGTTGTTATTCTTATTATTCTTATTCTTATTATTTAACAAAGAACATTTCTAATGCACTTGGTCTACAACTGAATCCTTCAATCTGGATGGTTTGCTGATTTCACAATAAAATTAGATGTAAAATTTTCACCGCTGCAGACTCATCCACGAATAATGTACTTATGACACACACTAGGTGGTGCTATTCCCCTGGTCACGGAAGAGACTTTACAATCCCCATTAATCAGTACAGTTTGTCAGTACAGGCTGCTTTTAAATCATTTGTGCTGTATACACTCACACCGAGTTCTATACGCTGCATAGTTTCACCTTTTCACGCACACTCGGTTTACTGACCCATTAAACCCGGTGACCTATCCGTTATTAAGTTACAGAACGACTCGCATAAACATTAATATCATATGTACAAGCCTACTGTAATGAAATCCTATAGAATAATGCCATAGATGACAAGCATAACAAAAATATAAAGAGAAAAAAATATAAATAGGAAATATTGGTGATGGTGGGAGAGAGAAAGATGAACAAAAAAGAAAGATGTACAGTAAATAAACTCTGGTGACATCTACATGAGCTGTGGTATTGTGCAATGTAAGGTACGCAATGTGTGCCTGTGTCTATATTAATCTGCAGGTTCCCTTCTCATTCTGTCTCTCCAGTACGAGTTTGGCTTTCGGCCACAGAGGAGAAAGACACCCCTTCACGTCCCCAGTAACACTTCTGACTAAGCAAATATTTATTCTAATTTCAGCAGGGCTCCATTTCCAGCCCGGGGGAACTAAAGTCCCATCATGTAATTAAACAGTCAGCCTCAAACACGACTCCTGCCCTCTTTGCCAGTCAACGATTTTGCCCGAGCATGAAGGTGACCTGGCTTGGTGTTAGTTTTTATAATAATTAAGGTATTGATTTATGACTGATTCAAGTTAAGCAGTCAGCCATGTCATAAACTAACTCTGTTAAAGCAGGTTGTTTAGGCTTTGTGTAGAGTACGTGTGTGTACATGCGTGTGTGTGTGTGTGTTCTTTCTTCCACCCAGTGGTGCTTTTTCTTCAAAGAGTTAACACTGGAGACTTTCCAGGAAGGCTGGAGCCTCTCATCCTGTGGGTCCTCCCCCCTGTTTCAGTGCTGTGACCTCACTGTTCAATTGGCACTGGTTCAAGAACGCTAAAACACGTGCGCACCGCCGCAAACAGACACACATACGCTCTATATCAGGCAGGCAGAGGTTTGCAAATGACTTCAGCTGTCAGCTCGTGGTTGAGCTGCATGAGGGGGAGACGCGGGTCTTTCGAATAAGAAGTGCAGTTAAAAAAAAAAAAAAAAAGAGAGAGCGATAAAAAGAGATGCAAGAAATAGTGGGGAAATGGCGTGAAGATCAAGAACGGTACAGATCAACACACTAACAGGGGAAGAGGGAAGCCAGTTCTTTCTTTTTTCCCCCTCTGTTTGGATGGTGTTGGTGTTAGATCGTTCTCTAAAGCGCTGCGTGTCATCCTGCATATGTAAACCAGTGGGCTGTGCTCTGAGCAAAATAGGCTTACCACAGGAATCGCACAAAAAGCCTAATTTCAGGAAGAGAAGGAAAAAACATGTGACACACATACGGCTCCGAGACATCAAGCACAGCTGAAAGAGCTTGTGTGTATCAACCTGCTTTCCTAGAGGAGGGATGCACGCTGTAACAGAGAGAGACTTTCAGCGTCAACGCTTCTGGACTGACTCAAAGGGAGTTGATTACTCATGCGACTTTGGCTCCTCGGTTTGTGACTTGTCAGAGATGGGAACCATGTGCGGTTTTAAGAGGGCATGGGCACACGAAAGGAAAAGCTAAAGAGTGCAACCGGAGGACAAGTGCTACAAAGCGAAATACAGGGAACTATGAGTTTGCCAACTAACTGTGTCTTTCTCGCTCCTGCCGACCGGGCATTCAAAGTCCGGAACGGGAATATCTACGGATCGCCGTGCGCGGTAAACCGTCCAATCGACATCTTGCAGAAACGCAGGCGGTAAATCTTTTCCTACTTTTCTTTCAATGTAACCACAGGGGGGGTAATGCATGTGTGGTTTAAAGCTGCCAAGATCCGTTCTCAGTTTGTCAACCAGTGGCAGCACATGTTCTTGTGCCAGTTCGGAATTTTGTGAATGGTGTCACATAGAAGCTGAGCTTTTAGGGCATTTCAGTCAGTGCTTTTGCACGAAGCTATCCGTGCAGGATCTTACAGAGTGAAGCAAGACACCTTTCTTTTTTTTTTCTTTTTTTTTTTTTTAAAACTGGACACCTCGTGTCTGTACATTAAGGGTTGAGTGTGTTAAGCTCCTTAATACAGTAAGTGCACCTGATGGTTTTGTGTACAGTATTAAAAAAGATATTCTTCATATTAAGTACTGAAAAACCATAGTTATATTTATATGATTGTTTTTTATCTCAGGTTGTTTAGGTTCCTAAGTACACATGGTCACTTATTTAAAGAAAATAAAAAAATAAAATAATAATAATTCAGGGTCTCATAAAAGTCTCCATACATTAGGGAAATGCACATTTCTGAATGTTGAAGCCATTGAATTTTTTCAGTATGCTCTTTTTAAAAGGCTTTCCGATCCAATACATACAATATAAAATAAGTACAAAGTGCATGAAAATTTGAAGTGCATTTTGCTTTAAGGTGTAAATCCCACATATGGAGCAAAATGCTTAACATTTCCATGCATTTTACTGTATACTTATTTTATATGTATTTTATCGGATGGAGACGTTACAGTCCCCCTGTACTTTTATTTTAGTTCATACTGTATTAAGGTAATAAAGAAGCTAATAATTTAGGACCTCAGGGACAAGCAGGAAGTGAGACTTATCCTGGTGTTTCTAACCAGATTTTACAGCCCTGTCTTGTGTCTTTTTTTGCACAAAGTCCATCTGGTGTTCTGTTTCGGGGATTTGGTCTGTTTTTCTGTTTTTTGATTTTCACCCAGACCCTCAAGTTTAGTGGGGTCTTGATGAATTTGAAATGGCAAAATATGTTTCTGAATCAAAGTGTAGTGTTTAAGTCTTTTCTCCAAGCATGCACACCATCTCTCCTTACACAGGTGTAAAACACAAGTTAAGTGATGCCTTTGTTGTATACTGTAGTGCTCTGGTGTGTCTCTTAAAACAGAGCTACAAATTTGTGGCCCAAAGGATATCCTGATAGGATTACTTCCTCTGAAATATATAATACTAATACATGCCTTTTATTACTACTAATTGGTAATAATAATAATAATGTATAATCTGCTAAAAGCATTGTACACACACAATCAGCTATATGTATAAGAAACATACATATGTTTCTAAAGCACCCATGTTTCTCTTCTTCTTTAATTGCAAAACAATGTACAACATGCTTTATATATGTAAAAGCAGGTCCGCCTGGGCAAACGTTTTTTTTTTTTTTTTTTAAATCAAACTTTACCATGATTCAGCATACCATCTCTCATAAGAGACTCGCATTTGTGAACGCATTTGTGTCATTTCCTGTTGTTGAAAAAGCAAGTGCCCAAGCTGTACAAAAAAAATGACACTGAGGGGAGCCGTTTGGGAGCGGATTCCTTAAGAAGTGATTGTACGTTTTCAATGGCAGGAAACTAATGGAACGAGCACCAGGAATTGTCTTTTTATTTGCAGTCTGCGACCATCCTGCTGGAATTTCTTTATGCACGTGTGCAAGTTCGCTGCAACCCGCTGAAACGAGGTCAAAGCCGAGTGCAAACTATTGTGCCACTACCATTCGAAAAGCAGAGCTGTTGACGGAAAATGTGCATAAATCATCGCCTCGATATCAGCTTAAATATTCCATCATAAATATCCAGATGGCTCATTGGAGTTGTTTTGAAGTAATATTTAAAACATTGTCTATGATACCAAGGTTTCTTATCTCACGCACATCCAACGCTGCTGTGCTTGTTTATCTCTGATAGGAGTGCAAACCAAGCCACAACTGACGTCAACCGAAGAGCTGTGCATGGTGACACAGGCGTTTGTGGTCGCAGCTTCTCTTACCACTTTTCAAAAAAAAAAAAAAAATTGTGTGTGTGTTCAAAGTGTGTCCGCAGCAACTGAGTGTTTTAGGCATTTTCCTGAATCTACCATTTAAAGTAATCCGCTGGTCAAAGACTATGTTTGCCTTGAGTTTTACAGCTAAACTAACAAGAGGACGCTTAGACAAGGTGCAGTTTCCTGCAAAAGTTTTGCACACCTTTGCTTAGAACCTCACACAGTTAGAAGGACAAAATGGATTTTTAAGGACGTAAAGGCTTGCATAACTCCTTAAAGAGAATTGATTTGAAACCTACATAAATTGTAGGTAAAATGCACATTTCTAACATGTTATAATGCATTATTAAGGCATTATATACCTTGTTATTGTTATAAAGTCGAACAGCCTTT
>JAOTRS010000004.1:18288508-18300886 GCA_028565755.1 Dinotopterus cunningtoni
TTTTAAAATCATCTAACAAGTAATAGAAAAGAAACAAGAAATAAATAGCATAACTATAAGAAAGTAAAACAAAATATTAAAATTTTCAAAAATATTTAAGAAATATAAAGTATATAAGAAATATAAAAACCTATCTGTACAAGACAAAATAAATTTAATGCAAATAAAAGGTGGAAATGAATGAAAAATGTCCAGAAGTGTAGATATGTTTGGGACATTATCCACCCATTTTCATACTTTTCTCACCCACATTTTGGCCAAACAAGATAAGTGGGAAAATACACAGTACTGTGCAAATTCACCAAATTATCTTTAGAAGAAATGCGGTTATATATGTTTATCATATCTAAATTATTAGACTAATGTAGGTCCTGAGTTTTGCATGAAAATAGAAAAGAGCAAGTATGACTAAGTTACCAGAAAAGCTCTGCCATACTCTCCAGCACGCTCAATAAAACCTTGCAGCTGTTTTACTTATAAAACTGCACAAATTTATATCTAACAATACTGATTATTCAAGGAAAAAGCAAAAAATAAATAAATCAAGCAAAAACTTTTCACACCAAATATTGACAGTTTCATTTATTACTCTTATTGACCTTAGAAGTTTCTTTTATGAATTATTTGTATGTTCCCAAGACTTTTGCACAGTACTGTAAGTAAAACAGCTATTTGGTTTTACTGAGCATGCTGGAGGACATAAGTTCTTCTAGTAACTTTGTGTGCACTTGCTTCCTTTCTATTTACATGGAAATCCCAGGAGCCTATATTATGTTTTTGTTTGTTTGTTTGTTTTTTCATCTAAAAACTGGTCTGTCTTGTAATATGTTGCTTTCTTTACTGGAATGCAAAAATATTCTTCTTTAATTTAACAAGCTGTGTCTTACCCCGGCCAGCTCCGCCTCCTCGGCCCTTTCCCTGCTGTTTATTCTGCTGCATGCCACCCCGGCCACGGCCCTTGGACACAACTTCCTCTTTTACCATGTCGATGATTTCGTCAGGGATCCGCAGGTATTTGATGGTGCTTCCTCGGATGTAGCATTCGGGCATCCTCCAGAACTTATCTCCATCCTGCAAAAACACACTGCGTCATCCTTCAACCCTAAGACGGATCTTCAAGCAAAACAAATAGCTCTTATCTGATATTACTGTATCAAGATACTGAGCAGATTATTTACCCTGGAGGTACAGATGACTTCTCTTAAATTAATGTTCATCCAGTTGTCACAGCTGACCAGATGACCGTTGTACGTCTCCCCATTCTTCAGCTCCACCAGCTGGAAATGGTCACAGTCATTAGTAACACATTGTCTTACTGCCTCTGCTATTTCTCCCCTTATCTGATCAACTCCTATGAGTTGACAGCTTACCCTGGAGGTCATTTGACGTACGAATTACCGAATATTTGCATAATTTGTCAATCCTGACTGTATCAGGCAAAGTAGGTTTTTAAACACGCTATCTTTACTACAAGACTGAAGACCAGCTGAACAACCAAAATAATCAATTAACAGTTGTGTTGTGGTTAGAAACAGTTAGACAACTTAAGAGATTGACAATGATGGACACGGCTATAAAAAAGGAAGTGAAAAAAAAAAATGGGAATCACAGGTCACCATGATACCTAGAAATTGTGATTCTACAAGTAATATGATTTTATAAATATCCCAATTTGATATTATATTCACCCCCTTTTAAACAATACAATAATTTTTACTAATCATCATTAATTATTATTTTTAAACAATCATAGCAAATAGTTCACTTCTGGCACATGCGATGAAAATGTGTAAATAGCTATTTAGCTATTTTACAGAAATAAAAATATTTAAAAAAAAAATAAAAAAAAAACACAAAGGAAGCACAATTCATAAATGAATAGATTTGTTCCCCCATCTCTAGACGTGAATGAAAGCCCATTTTCCTTTGGGGCTGGAGAATTGTACTAAAACAACCAGCTGGGCTAAAGTCAATAAATGTACACCCACAAAATATGCAAACCTGACCAGAACAACTAATACTAATTAACTAATTAACCAAATTAACTAATTTAATTTATATTAAATAGGATTCACTAAGATAATGTCAATTCAGACCTTTTGTTTTTTTCTGGAAAAAATAAAAAAAAGACCTATGGCTTCAATAATATATAGTCAAACATAAAAATTAAATGTTTATAATAATGTGACCAACTCTATGTTATACTGTGAAAACACATGATGGTCCTTTCTGTCCTTACCATAGGGTGGTTCTGTGCTGTTTTCAGTAGAGACAGTGGAAGCTGTAAGGAAATAAAAAAGAAACCATTCTCAGCCCGACATTCATCTGTAATCAGTAAATAATCAATTATGTCTTATTTAAATTAAAGTGGAATCAGACTGAAGGTTAGAAGAACCTAAGTGCTTGGCCTATATTTAATGTTGGGTAATTAATCACAAACATTGTCGTATGGACCTGTGCAATTTTTTACGAGTAGTATATGCACAGTAAGGAATTTATGTTGAGTTTGGTAGATGCTAAACTCTTTTGTTGAGGATCTGTACTATGCAATGACAAAGTTCTATCTATTTATCTAAACACTTTTAAATACAAAATGATACATTTATTTGTTACATATTACATTTTAAATTGCAGTCGCTGTGTGTGTCAATAATCAATGTAATTCTTTTTTTAATCAAATCGGGCAGCCCCACTTCTATAACACTTATATTTGTTTGTTTACTTATTTAGTTTTAAAGATGGAGAAGAGACATTCAAGTTAAACAAGGACTTATGAGCAAATCTTTGAAGGTGTACAAGCAACATTTACAGAAAACTTCAAGCATAGGACAGTGATGAGACTCTTAACCAAAAGTGCAATATTTAAATGGTGTAAACCACTTAAATAATAAAAAAAAAAAAATAACAAAAAAAACACTGCAAGTCCATGAATGATGATCCTGGCTAAGGTGGCTCAGAGCCAGCTGCAGTCATTCCCTTGAGCATTCCTTGAAAATCTATGGATAACTTGAAACAAAATTGCAGAAGAGAAGGTGTATGGGCTATGCAGCAAAATTTCCTGTGAAGGTCCCCAATACCCAGCCGCTCATGTGTGCTGATTTTCATGACTTTTTGAGCATGTTAAGACCCCCAAAACCCCCAAATGCTGAAAAAAATCCTTGGAAAAACAAGAGGGCCCTTCACAGACTATGACGTCATAGAGATGTTGCCATAGTGCTTGGGCCCTCATAATGTCAAACCACACAATTTTGTGAAATTACAGTTAGGAAAAATTAAGGAGGTTTATCTGTGTTGCAGGCTTCAATCTGAAATAATAATCACTGATTACATTTACGCTAATCAGCTTGTTTTTTTTTTTACTTTAACAATTTCTACAATGTATTTTCCCTTCATGGACGGGTACTTCAGCTAGAAAAAACACATTTCATGTAGAATTTAGGGGGGGCATATTCTTATAGACAATATCGCCATAAAATAATGCTCCCACGACATAATTAACAAAATAACCGAAACAGTTCCCAAGCCTCAACAAAATTCCCAAACCTGTCGGTATTTGCACGCGCAAGCGCTACGGAAAAGATAGGTAGCACGAACTGGCAGAACATCGGATTTATTTGCACGCGCACCTTCAAGTGCTCCCAAGTGCCACAGCTGTGCTTAATGTTCGTAATTTAAACTCGATATTTCTCTCAGCTAAACAATTAACTTACATCCATTGCTAATTCTTTGCTCTAATTCGAGTTCTAGCACGCTGTTTCCCCTCCATCGTCACCGGTAACCAGCTAAGCGCGCGTTGTTAGCAGCGCATCTGCCCCGGTCAATGTTCCAAAAAGTCGTGAATGAATTCATTTACTTACCATAATGGCCTACGTACGGAAATACACAGCCGGTCAATTTTATATATTTATTCTTTATATTTATTTGATTTAACTGATAATGTTGACTACTTTCCAAATTCTCGTCACACCAAAACGTACTTCAAACCACATACTGGTCTGCGTTGATATTTTACTTCCGGATATTTTTTTACTTTACTTTTACTTCCGGGATAATCAACAACCTGAATGTCGAAAAATAAAAGTCCTGTGGAATAAGAGTTTTTTTATTTTATTTTTTGCGATGCTCCCACCCCTAATAGAAATTAATGATTTTTTTATGAAGTCGTGTTTATTTGAAATCATCCGATTTTATTCCAGTTTATAAAATAAAATGTATTACCTTTTATTATTATTATATACATACATAAAACTGGTAGTACAGTCAATTTATAATGCAAAAACTCAGGAGGGTCCTGGAACACTGTGGCCTTGAGTTTTTTCACAATTTGCTCTTTTTTTCAGCATCTTCCCTTTCTTCTTCTGTATGGCTTCCTGAATTCTTCCTTTAAATTTCTTTTTTTCTCTTTTTAGTTTCGCAAGCTCATTCTTTCTTTTCTCTTCCAAGTCAGGGTCCTGTGGTGTTTAAAAAAACAATTCATTATTCATACACAGATATTAAAGAAAAAAAAAGTATTTCTACACAGTTGTGCATTAAATAGGAATTGATCCAACTAATAAGAATAAGAATGTTTCAAATATATACGTACCTTTCCTTCAAGAATCATTTGCTTCTTTTTGTTGATTTCCTTTTTCTCATCAAAATCTGTTGCTTCCAGCTTCTACAAAATATTAATAAAATACCCCTGAATATTAACCCTGTAATGACTGGGTGTCCCAAAACAAATTATTAAAATGAATGATCGGTCTTACAATCTCGCACTGTCGTCTAGTCACGTTGACTTGGGTAAGAATCTTTAGCACCTCTTTCTCTTGAACTGGATACTCTTTCAGCTTGGCCTCTAAATCACCAAAATAGTTTAGTTTTATTATAATTTGCTACTTCTTCAGTAAAACATAAAAAACTGTCCGTAGGATATGTACCATTTATAATAAATTATTATTATAAAAAATAGACTGAACATGTGGAAGAGCACTGTGGGCAATATACACTGCCCCCAAAAAAACAAAACAAATTAGATTCCAAGACACACACTAAGATTTATTCAGTCAGAACAAAATGCTTTTGCTCTGGTTGGGAACTTACGAATCTGCTCCTCAATAGCGTTGACTAAATGAATGTCGTACTGTGTGACCAGTGTAATGGAAACACCATTTCTTCCTGAAATACAAAACCAGGAAGTTAAACAGGTGTGAATGAAAAACAGCTAAAGTAAAGTCATGGAGTGTGTGTGAAGAAAAGATACCTGCACGTGCAGTTCTGCCCACTCTGTGAATGTAGATTTTTGGCAATCCTGGGGTATTATGGTTGATGACAACCTGCACTGTAGGTATATCCAAACCCCTATTGAGAAATAATGATTTAATAAAGATTATTAAATAATTTAACACAATAAGGAATGAATAAATAGTATGTGTGTGGTCTTGTCAACAGCGGTCATGTTACCTGGCAGCTACATCCGTTGCTATAAGGATCTTGAAGATATTGGACTTGAACTTCGCAAGGTTTGCAAACCGTTGTCTCTAAAATACATAAAGAAACAATAATATTGAAACACAAGGGAAGGAATTCTGAAACACAGTTTGGATGGATCATACACACATACCTGTTTCATCATGGAATGCAAGGCAATGGCAGGAAATTTGAACTCACGAAGCATCATTGTGAGTATTTGACAATTTCTAAGAAGGAAAGAAAATGAAAACTATCAGCTTGTTAATGGTGCATTAGATCAAATTTGTAAAGGAAAATGTCTTGAATTGTTAAACAGGTGGAGTTGAAGAGAATAAGATTTAATTTTATCTCATTACAGATTTAAACACACTGCTTTTTTTCCCCTTTCTTTAACAAGTTAACACAGGTCTCTTAAGGTCTGTCTAAACATGTCTCCAGCTGATACACCCCTCAGATAATGCATTTTTTCGAACCCTTTATTTTACTCCTCCTAAGCTAAGCAACAAGCAGGAAGGGTGCAGCTCTTCTTATATGAGGTCACAAAAGGGGAAAATGTAATTAGCTTGTTTAAACCAAAACCATAATGAAAACAGAAAAAAAAAAACAGACAAAAAGCAAAGAATATTACCCTTTACGTTTGTACACACACACTGGAGACCCATCTGTATGTCTAAAAATGACGTAAAAGTGAATTTTTCACAATATGTCCACTTTAAACTACTAATTTTATCATTTCTATGTAACTTCTCCACATTAGTTGTACTAATAAGAACATATCGACCATCGCACCTTTAATTACTTGTTTTCAGGCTACTTCGTACTGTCAACAGCACATTTACTAGTTTATCGCGTTTCATACACAATATGAAATCATGTGCTTATTCTGTCATGTACTGCATTGCTGTTCTCAACGCTGGTGAGAGAGAATACAGATTCATTTTCCTTAACAGCAGCTCAGACAGTAGATTACACAGGAAGGCGACTCTCAGGGTTATATTAATGTGTGTGTTCTAATTTGTTAATTATTTCTATACTAACAGTTTCCACAGGGACATTTATGGTGGATGCTGAACATAAACTATTACAAAAAATTAATCTAGTCATTGTGTTTAAACATAGCTATAATGAGGTAAAAAAAAAAAAAGCAGTTGTAATCCAGTAGGTTACATTTCCCCTGACTGCGAGTCTCATTCTCCCTAATCTTCCAAGCCTCTTAAAGCCGATTTTCAAGTACAGCCAAACAAATGCCTAATGCTTCCTTCCCTGATTTTGACTTGTTCAGTGACTTAAAATTTTTTTTCTGCTTTATCCAGCACTTCCATACACTCTTTTCTCTCGACACGTTTCACTCTGTGCCTTTAGTTTTGTAGGTTTCATCACCGCCATCGCTACAGATCTCTCTCTCTCTCTCTTCTAAACTTCTCTGGCCTTTAAACCTAACAGTCCAGTCCATTCACTCTCACATCGTCTATATCACTTTATCTTGTATTTAGGGTTGCTGGGCGGCCTGGAGCCTATCCCAGGAGACTTGAGGCACGAGGCGGGGTACACCCTGGACAGAGTACCAATCCATCGCAGGGCACACACACACACTACGGGGCAATTTGGGAACGCCAACTAGCCTATTCTGCAACTGTGGGAGGGAACCAGAGTACCTGGAGGAAACCCACCAAGTATGAGATCATGCACACAGAGACGGGAATCAAACACGGACCCTGTATGTGCAAACCACTACACCACCGTGCCGCCCAGCCCAGCCAAGTCCAGTCTTCCTCAAAAAAAAAAAAAAAAAAAACATTTAGTGCTTCCTTCCCTGATCAGAGACTTCCCATTCCTAAAGACATGAACACTGCCTTCTACTCTCCCTAGATCTTGGAGCTGTGCCACCTTATCAAGCCTCTCCTACATTTCACTCTTAATTAACAAAAAACATATCACTTTAATGTGATAAAAGTTACTGTACTTCATATCCAGCTGAACAGCATATTCTATACTTATATACAACATTCTACCCCTGGCTTCCTTTTTCCCAAGCATCGTCATAGGACTGTTTGTATCTTGAAATGTGAGTTCAAGAAACCATCAAAACAAGTTGGTCAGTTGCTAACTCTAAATGATAAATGATCTAAGACTTATCTTAAAATCACAAATTATTTATAATTTCTGACTACAAAAACATTGTGTCAAAACATTGTTCACCCTTTATTAACATCATTAATACTATTGAAGTCTTACTTGCAAGTGTTGGTGAAAATCATGATCGACCAGTCGTCGTGTTCGTCTTGAAATTTTTGGATAAGGTTCACCAGGTAGGCATCTTTGACTTTCTCAGGTGTAAGGATGTATCGCTGATCTAGCTCTTCCACTGTTCGCACTCTGGAGACAGGAGGAAGAAATTACTGCGTGAGAATGTACCACGATTTCACTTTACTCCATGGTTACATGTGCAACAGGTTAGGATTCTTTGTTCCACTGAAGGGAAATCTACAGCCAACAAACACATGATATACAATTGTGTGCTTCCAACCACATATGGGTGCGATTCTCAAGTGTCCACAAACTTTTGGCCATACATACAAATTAAAACATGCATTAAAATAATGCTTAACAGGTTTTCTTTTTAAATGACCACATGCAATAGTGATGAGGCAAATGCGACATGGTAGCAAAACAGGTATTCAAACACCTGTGAACATCCCTATAGGGAACAGCACCCATATCGTGATAGCAAGATTGAGTTTAAATGTTAAAGCGCCTCATTGATGCAGCAGGATGCCTGGATACGCATGAATATTAAATTAGTTAGGCTACTACATGAGTAGTAGTAGTAGTTATTCTTTCAGCTGCTTCTGTAAAGGGATTTGACTCAGAAGATCATCCAACACGCACGTTTAACTTGATGCTTAACCCTCCCGTTTTTTTTTCTTTCTTTCTCCAGAATGAGTGAGTGGCACTCACGCTGCAACCTAGTGGCAGAGTTTGGGCATTGGCTGAAAATCGAACACAGGCCTTCCAAAAGCATTAAAGAGGCATACCACTAAGCCACCAATGCCAGTAAGCTGGTTTAACTAGCACACTGGTTTCATATGAGTGTTTACTGAAAAAAAAAGTTTTAACAAGTGCATTGAGATAATGCGTCCTTACTCAGATTTGTGCTCCCAGAAGAATGGCTTGTTCATAGCAATGCTCTTGAGTTCCTGCAGCGTATCCGTCAGCGTTGCGCTGAAAAGCAGCGTTTGCCGTTTCGCCGGTACGATGCTGAGAATAACCTCCAAATCCTTAGTGAAGTCCGTGCAGCCTTGCTCCAGCAAACGATCTGCTTCATCCATGATCTAGTGAGAAAACCAAATTCATACCAACATTTCACTTCTGCTTGAGTCCAGAAACCTTTCAGATACTTAATTAAAGTGCCCGCATAAGAATGTCTGTGAGACAATTTTGACTTACTAAGAATCGAAGTCTCTTCATATCAAACGTGCCCGAACTGCGAATGTGATCTGCTAATCTCCCAGGGGTGGCGACGACGACGTGTGGCTTTCTGGAAAGCTCCAGACCCTGAGTCACCATGTCTGTTAAAAAACAAAAGCACAACCTACAGTACTTTACCAGCTCTCATACAAAACGAATGTGAGAAACTTTGAACTGCTACCTTGCACATTATTCTGCACATTGGTCTCTACATTCCAATTCAACGCTTCTATATTTTATTATATTTTATATTTTTATTTGTACATAATGTACATTTTAAAGTCTTTTTACAGCTTTTTTCCTCGATATTTTTCTATATTTCTAATTTGTAAAATTCTCTTCTTTCATAATGAACTTTTCTTTTTGAATTTTTAGGTCATCAACAGTCAAATAAGCATTTCACTTCATATCATACTGTGTATGTGACAAATAAAATTCTAATTTGAGAAAGAAAGGAGTTGTGTCCCCGATTATTTATTGCATAAATAGTATGCACACAAGTGTCTTGACATTTATTAATGTTCAAATCTGTTTTGTTTCACTCTATATTAACTGTGTTTGGCTGGCACGGTGTCTTAGTGGTTAGAACTGTCACCTTGCACCTCCAGGGTCCGGGTTCGATTCCCACCTTGGGATCTGTGTGCATGGGGTTTGCATATTCTCCCTGTGCTTGGAGAGTTTAATCTAGGTACTCTGGTTTGTCTCCACTGTCCAAAAACAAGCAGATAGGGCTAATCAGCATTTCCAAATTGCCCGTCGTGTGTGAAAGAGCGCATGAGTGTGTGTGTGTGTGCCCTGCAATGGATTGGCATTATGTCCAGGGTGTATCCCACCTTGTCTCCTGTGACAGGCTCCCCATGAGCCTATATACAGGATAAAGTGGTATAGAAAATGAGCGAGTGAGATTAACTGTTTAAGTTTAATTTTCAACCTTACCCATTCCTCCAACAATGATACAGTCTCTCAGTCCCAGAGGCTTTCCCAACGCCCGGAACTGTTCTGCTATCTGATAAGCCAGTTCCCTGAGAAATCAAGAAAGTAATAAAACACAAAAACTGTATTTAGTGCTTATTTAATTATTGTATATACTATATTGCGATTTTAAAACCAATAAATCGTTTTTTTTAAAAGCTACGTGAATAATGAAATCTACCTTGTAGGCGTTAACACCAAGCAGAAGATGCCATAAGGATCCTCGGACAACTTCTGCAGCACCGGCAGCACAAACGCTGCTGTTTTTCCGCTTCCAGTTTTCGCACAGCCCATACAGTCACGACCTTCATTTAAAAACAAATTAACTGATAAATTACAAACCTAAATTATATAACAATTCACACATGTGTAACTAAAAGCACAAAAAAAAACATACCTTCCAAAATAGCAGGCATGCAATGTTCTTGCACCTGAGTCGGTCGGGTGATTCCCATCTGTTTACACTGATCAACCAGCCACTCGGACAGGCCAAGAGACGCAAAAGTTGCCATTTTGATTTAGCTTAATAATGATCACAACGCCCTAAACAATTATAGTGAATGTTACAAAGCATAGACCCATTAATAATACCAATATCCCTGCCTGAGATACACAAGCGCTGTAATACAAAAACAATCCTCGTGGAGGTTTCACTGAGGCGCCTCAATTCTACGTCATAAAGCCGTGACCGAGATAAGCGAATGACTCAATAACAATTAGTTTGTTGTACATTAAATGATATATAAATTAATTTAATCAACAAATGTTAATGATAGAGACTCAGTCCCTTGTTTTTGGCGATATTCAGATAAATATAATATTTTTAATGATTATTTTAGGATTTGCTATACGTTTGTACGGACCAATCACCGGATGTGTTTGCTGCGCGCTGTGGGCCAATAATAAAACGGGAGGCGGGACGTCAAAATGGTAATAGTGTTTTCGGCACGTATAATTAATATAAAAGAATGAATCGTAAATCGTTTGCCTAATATAAATAAATAAAGATATATATTATATTTAGATGTAAGAAAACAATCATACAATTAAATTCGCGGTTAAATTAACCAGATGTATGTGTACCGTTATGTGGGATTCTGCGCAGAGTCGAGGCGACGTGAACACTCCCGAAACTTTATCACATTACGTAGCGGAGAGACAGAGAGAGAGAGAGAGAGAGCGCAAGACAAACCAAACAAGTGGCTTGTGATCCGTGATTGACTTTGTTCCGATTTTAATTCTGCAGTATATTTTTATAAGTTAGATAGATTCAGGTCTATCAGGCTTCAAGCTTGCAGTCATCGTGGACCTGAAGTGTAAAAGATTCTGCATCTGATTGTCTCTGAATCCTGCTTCTTTATTTACCATCAATATGCCTTTACACTCGGTTGCCATGACGTTCGGTTCCTGTGCGCTAAGAGAGTGTTTAGTCTCTGCATGATGTCATTAATCGAGCTCAAACATGGCGGAGTTGGATGGTGGGGAACTCTCTGCGAGTCGATCACAGAGCAGGTAACGGTGCATCCCTATAACTTTATACACATAATATATATAAATGTAAAAAAAAAAAAAAAAAAAAAAAAACATTGTCTTTGTCCAAATGGACCGAGAGAGACCGAGTAACAGAGTCCAGACAAGCTGTGCCATGAAGCTGTAATGTCATTGCTCTAACATGTACAGTATGGCACCTGTTTTACGTCACGTAGACTTTTAATTATTACTTTTTTTCCGCATTTTTAAAAAAAACGATACTCATAAGTTAAATCACTGACTTAGATCATTTAAAAACACAGCAGATTGAAGTTAAACTAAGTTTGAGCAGTGTCTGGGGAAAGAACTGTCCTTTGCTTACGCTGCCTTCAAGTGCACTCGGATTTATGGGAAATTAAAGTTTAAAAGTGTAATTACAACTGATATTTTCGACGAGTTTGCTCGTGACTAAATTGTTGGAATCTTATATCAAACTATCTTGGTTTCTTACAATACATGGAAACATTAAGAAAACTCCTAAATAAATCAGCCACCCGAAAACCTAATCAATCGCAGAAGCACTTGAAGGAAGCATTAGTCCTGGATTCATCCCCAGTTAACTCTATATAAATGCTAAAAATACATAATCACTTACCCTGCTCTGCTGAACAGTGGGGATGGGAATCACCAGGGACCTCCTGATACGATATTATCATGATACCTCTGTGCCGATTCGATTAATATTTCGATTCTATAAGTATCATGATTTTATAAATATCCTGATTCGACATTAAATATTCCCTGATTTTGTTACAACTTCAAACTTTTTGAAAAAGTTTCAGTACTGTATATAAATGTAGTCCATTCTTTATAATAGTTATATTAATAGTTATATTAGTCTTCTCACTTAAAAACTAAGGGCAGCATTTAAACAGTACAAACTGAGCAGCACATATCTCTGTCATCCGCCAAAACACATATGAGCGGCGTTCAAGTCAAACTAAGTGTTCCCTTTAT
>JAOTRS010000004.1:18309504-18322107 GCA_028565755.1 Dinotopterus cunningtoni
CTAAATATCGTAAAGATAATTAAACAGCCAAATGTTGAAAATGTGTCTACTTTTGAAGCAACCAATTTCCACGGAGTAGTTACTATATTACATTATTACATTTATTTACCATACTGATTTTATCACTTGTAATCCATTATGGGTTGATGGGAGCAAAATGGCTCACCTTTTACCAATTTACATGATTGCAGGACAATCTGCTTAAGTTGCACTTTTGGATGATACAGTATGTAGCCAACAATCCAAGAGAGATGGAAGGAAGTAAAGCAACCAAAAAAAACAAATTGGACAGATGAGCAGTATTTACTTTTAGCTTTACGTTCAGTGTTTAGAGAATATTTCTTCTTTCCGCCATTTTTTCCTCTTCTATAGAAACTCTTAAGCCTCTTAAAAGTCCTCCTCTCTACTCTTAACTCTTAAGCTAAGATGTTTTTCGTGAATCAGTTTTATATTTCTAAGATTTAGTCCTAAATTTAGGGGAAATTCTAAGAAAATGTCATAATTCTAAGAATTTTCTTAGGATTTTGTTAGTAGGAGCAACTTTTAGGCTTGGGCCTGTATTTACAAAGCTTCTTAGAATTTTATCAGAGAGCTCCTCTCCTAGCTTGAAAAGTCCTAACTGGGAGTCCTAGACTAAAAGTGATTTAGGAAACTTCTCAGAGCAACTCTGAGGAGGAAAAGTACAAAAACCTTTATCTTAGTTATTAATTTTAGTTGTTAAACCAGTTATTAATTTCAAGGGTTCACTTATTATTATTGTTATTATTTTAGGCACATTATATTTGTTAATACCTATATAACAAATCACCTATTTGTTATCTAATAGATAGATAACAATTTGTTAACACCTATTTTGTTAATAATAGATTTGCATATCTAATAAGTGTCTATGAGGGATGTTCAGGTTAAACCGAGATTTAGGCATAAAACCAATTATCATTTGCAGAGCGTATCATCAACTTGCTGAAGAGATGCATCTGTTGGTGGGAACTGTACACACCGTTATTCAGAAACACCCGCATTTCCCGAAGGTGAGTGCACATTGGGTATGGAGAGAGCATTCTGCCTTCAACCAGAACAGAAGATTGCTAATCTGCAATGTGTTAAAGGAATGTTCTGTCCATTAAGCACAGCGCCAACATAATGAGAAAACTTTCTACTTTGATAGTATCCAAGCACTGGTGAAGCACTGAAATAAGTGCAATAGTGTAGCAGGGGATTATATAGAGAAATAAAGAGAGTTTTACACCCAACTTTGTTCTGTTATTCAATCAAAAGTCCCAGTTTGACTTGAACGCCCCTTTGCTGCTCCTCTGTAGGAGCAATTTAAAAGTTACATCTGAAAGTATAACTAGACCTGTAATAATTCTATAATTTAAAATGAAACTGTAGATTATGTGGTGTTGATGAACTTGAGTATGAACTATGCAGTGAATTTGGCTAATTTCAGGGTTCTGTTTACATTTTTGTGGCCTAGAAATTAGCTCAGCACTGTCATCTCAGCTCAGTTGCATTTCCTTATAAGGCATAAAGTGATTTCACTGGAAACCCCAGTCACAAACAGTTGTGAGTAATTTAAAAGAATTTAAAAGGAAAGCGGTTTTCTGTGAACACAAGCCAGAGTCGGAGTCCTAGGATGAAGGACAGAATACAGAATTCCAACAGGATGAGACTTAGATGTTACAATATATTAAGTGAACGAAAGTTGGGAAATTACTACATAACTGGATGGGTGTACTCACTAACTAATAAACTTTTCATTGTGCTTATTTTAAACATTTGCAACATGATTTCACAATTGAAGGAAAGCCAATAGTTAAGAAAGAGCATGAAATGGACCTTTTGGGGGGACGGCTATAATAGTGAAGGAAATTTATTAAGGAGAACATCACACAATAAATCCACTATCAGCACAATAAATCAGTGTGTATGCACTGTCCAATAAAGCGGTTTAAGCACGCTCAAAAGGCTGGTGATCAAGTCAAGTCAAGACTGTAGTTTCTTGTCCGAAACACATGATATTGTCTTTTTAAATTCATCTATGTTATACAGGGCAGAATAACATAATAAAAAGAAACAGCTATCTACCCTCTTCTGGTTGTGTGAACTCACAGATACACATGTTTGCCTAGTGTTTCTGTGATTGAGAACTGTTACAAAGAACAAGGCCAGTTTTGTCCGCTAAAATCCCAGCCATGCATGACAGTGGCATCATCAGGGTAAGAAGTCTTTTGACAACTTGGCAAACACCATTCTGTTCATTCCAAATTTCAGGAAGTCTCATTTTTATTAATTACTTATATGTGTGTGTGTGTGTGTGTGTGTGTGTGTGTGTGTGTGTGTGTGTGGAGTTTGCATGTTCTTCCTGTGCATTGTGTCCGAGGTCCTCTTATGTTTCCAAATATCTCATATTGCATGACTGTGTGTGCCTATGCCCACATGAATTAGCACCCCACATAATAGCATTATCCACACTCTGGCTGTATAATTTATTTTAATTACCTTTTATCTCCGTACCAGATAATCCCAAAGGTGCTTGGTGGGGTTGAGGTCAGGGCTCATCAAATCAAACCAAACTGTTGCCACAAAGTTGGAGTCATAGTATTGTCTAAGATGTCTTGTGTATGCAGAAGCATCCCGCCAAAACCTGGTATTGGTGTTAAAAAGTATCTCACTTACGTGAAAATGTGAATGTTCAGAAAGAATCATATAACATCATTTTTCATACTACTTAATGCTTCTTATCTCCTGTTTTTTGTGAATATGCAGAGAAACATATTTGCTTAATACAATTTCATGCCCTTGTATGTATTTTTGGAATTCAAATCTTTCAATGATCTTAACTGTTATTCAGATGAAACTTGGCTGATTTCGATTTTACATGAAAAGACATAAACCTGAAAAAGTATTTTAAACTGCAAAATTGTTATGCCGTTGATATTGCAGCATGAATTTGACATGGTTACGGACACTACAGCTTTTTAAGCTTTTACCCCCATATTATGACCCATTACAGGTCATATGCTTCTAGAAGATGACACAAATTTTAGTATCAATACTACAGAAATATGAATATTTTGCATTTGAAATTATTATTGTTTGAAGCTAGACAGTATAACGCTAAAAATGGCCATTTTTAAGGCACTTCAAAAATCATCCCTTCAAAACGCCTGAAGTTAGCAACTTGAATTTTATTTGGGAAGCAAGATTGGTCACTTTGATGTTGCATAACTTTAAGAAGTAGTTTCTTTGGCACACACTTTTTCTGTATTACGTGTATGACATGAAAAGCACATTAAATCAGCACCCATACCCCTAATTTTGGCCGATTAAGATTGCCCTTGACTGGGGATAAGAGGCCTGACTGAAACACCTGAATTCAATAATTAACACCTTTGGCCAAATACTTTTTGTCCATATACTGTAGTGTTTCAGTTAATTTTAGAAGAAGGCATGTTAGGCACGCGCTCTGCCTACATTTATGGCACGTTTGATGAGGGACTGACTTCAAAGCCCAGAATCCTCCGCGCGCGCGGTGACGAGGCGACGGCGCCGCGCGCACGTCTGGCGCAAAAGGTCTGTTTTGGAAGAAGAACGGAAGATGGCGACCTCAAACAATCCGCGGAAATTCAGCGAGAAGATCGCGCTGCACAACCAAAAGCAGGCGGAGGAGACGGCGGCGTTTGAAGAAGTCATGAAGGACCTGAGCATCACTCGAGCCGCGCGGGTACGTGCCGAGGTTTTCCTCGCGACGGCTCGTGATTTTTCAGGCGCATCTCTCTCTCTCTCTCTCTCTCTCTCTCGGTTAGACTGACTTAGCTGCTGCGCTAACAGCTCTCCTGGCCATCACGGGCTCGAGCAGCTTAGCGCACGATCCCGCGAGCTCCCGTAATAACCCGCAGGTTTCAGGGTTATAAATGAACGCGTTGACAATCGTGAAGCGCGCGCGTGAATGTGCGGATGCGGACAAAATGGGATACAGATGTGCCGCACATCTGCACTGCTACTTCCAGTGTACGCGCGCCCTCGCGCACTTCTCTGGAAAATGCATAACATTCACATGCATGTGATTATTTATTTATTTATTTACCTTTTGCCCTAATATACCTATATTTGTGAATAGCTTCCGTTTTCTTTTTGCATAGATGGTAATCGTTTGCTAGTCCCACGGATTTTATTCTGCTATCTCATTCTTAAACTTTGCCCCAAAAAAAAAAAAAAAAAAAATCATGCACACCATAGTGATTGTAGCAAAGCAAAAAAAAAAAAAGGTCATAACTAGGCTTAACACACCACTGCTTTGTCACTATGCTTCTGATTCTTTTGATTCCTTGACCATGAATGATATTTGAGTTTGAGTTTTGTTTCATTCATGCATAATCATGCTGTCATTCACTCTGGCACTCATTCATGCGCTTTTATTTTGCACAGCTGCAGTTACAGAAGACCCAGTATTTGCAACTGGGCCAGAATCGTGCTCAGTGCTATGGAGGTTCACTGCCCAATGTCAATCAGATTGGAAATAGCAACACTGACCTGCCTTTTCAGGTGAGCTATTAGAAATTGTATCAGATGCAAAAGTTTTTATTTTATTTTATTTTTTTTTTCTTTTCCAGTAGGGGTGTTACAGTTTGAAATTCTTACGATATGAGAACCAAGTCTAAATATATCACAATACTCATAGTATCATGCTATGTGGTAGTAAATGTATTAAAACACACAAGTCAGTAGTGAAATAAATACTTTTTATGACCGCTTTGTACAAAGAAAATGTTCATTCACATCGTTGTGAATGTACAATACAATACAATTCAATCCTTTAATTGTTCTTTTTTTTCTGCACTAAATGATTTCCAGACATGCAAGATGTAATTAGACAACCAAAGTTTTATATTAAAATGGAGGCACCAAAATGTATACATTTTTTAGCAAGTAAGGTTTAGCTGGTGATACTTTTTATAGACTATAGACTTTCCTTTTGTGGATTAAAAAGCAACACAAAAGTCGGCAGCATAGTGGTTAGCGCTGTGGCCTTGTAGGGGTCAAGGGTTCGATTCCCGCCTCGGGTCTGTGTGCATGTTCTCCCTGTGTTTGCTGGGTTTCTTCCAGGTTCTCCGGTTTCCTCCCACAGTCCAAAGACGTGCAGATTAGGCTAATTGCCGTTCTTAAATTAGCCGTAGTGTGTGGGGATTGGTACCCTGTCCAGTGCCTGTCTCGTGCCCTAAATCTGCTGGAATAAGGATAAGCAGAATAGAAGATAAATGAATGATGAATGAATTCACCTAGTCATCGAATCAGAGGATTGTTTTTAAGAGATCTTCAAACATCATGATGACATCTTTCAAATGGGCCAGTTCAACCAGATCTAGACTCCTTAAATGTTTTACCCTTTACTGAAAATTGAACTAAACGGTTATTTCAAGATTCCTACCTATCTGTCTCTAGGACAGTCCAAAGTTTGGCCGCTTTAAAAATCATACAGATCTTTGGAGCTCTCACTTCTAGGCATGCTTAAAGATCAATATATTATAATCTAAAAATCAGTTCAGATGGAATAACTAATCTCTTTGTAAATCACTCTAAAAGTTTGACAGCTTTTCTAAGCACTTGATCAGGAGTGGATCAAATGACAATAACATATTTTTTATATAGGGGCTTTCCTTGCACTTGGAATTAAATAACATGTCTAAAATTTCCAGAAGCATCATTTCTCATTTAAAACATCTTTTTAAAGAGCATTAAGGCATCATCTATATTTTATATTCATAAAGAGCATTCATCTATATTTTATATTTATACTATTATTATCTATGAGTGATTGTATGAATATCTTAATACCATGGAAAAAGCACAAAAAGTTTTTTCTTTTTTTCTTTTCTTTTCTTTTCTTTTTATAACAGTTTAAAACGGAACCTTTGCATACAGTCTGAAAAGTAGTTTAAAAAGATCATTTTGAGAGTGACTTCTTTTCAATCACACATCATGACACAAGTAGCAACCCTTGTTTCCAGGTGGATGAAACTGACTCATTTAACTATATAAGTTAATTTCATAATGTTGATCTGTTTTAAAGATATCAATTAAAATGATTCAAAAGTATTATTCTCACCAGGATCACTACTATTTTCTAGTTTATGTACTTATTGTGCATTTTAAACATGTCGTACCTCTTGTAGTTGCTTTCCTCATTCAGATATTAGGCTGTTAAAATGCCTGCATCATCCATCTATTACTTTTTATAGTTGCTATTCATTTAAAGACATTGTCCACCATTTGTAACTCGCATTTTACCCTCCAATGATGCCATGTAGCAGAGGATAAGAATTTGAAATCCATCCCAAACTTTGCAGTTAGTGTGGGGTGTCATAACTGCATTTGACATTGCTTATCATTTATGAAACATTGGCAAGTCTGCAGTCGAAACTATATGATGGTGTCATTGCTTGTATGCTTTCATATTGCCGGTCCATCCTCGACTACAACGCTGCACTGTTTGTTTCTTTTAATTCGGCTTTGCCTTTGGATCGTATAGCCCAGGATACTTTTTAAAGTTTAATTGTACGCGTAAATGTGTTGGTAGTAAAGATAGATTTCTTAAACTTATCAGATTCCTTTTCAGACTACAGTTTTGGATACTAGTCGAACGACCCGGCACCACGGCTTGGTGGACCGCGTGTATCGAGACAGAAATCGGATCACGTCTCCTCATCGCAGGCCTCTCTCAGTGGATAAACACGGACGTCAGATATCCTTTTTTATAATTATATGTAATCTTTTGTTAACCCTAAAATTTAAGGGTTGATCGGTGAACTCCTAGGTCTTAAAGACCAAATTACAAACAGCGCTAAATGTTTGCTGCTCAAGATGAGTGTTGCAGTGAAATTCATGTGTTATAACTGTTTAATAAGAAGCAGCTCTATAACAGCATTGTGTTAATTGCGAGAATATTTCAGTGATTGCGGAGTCGCAGTCATCTTACCTATTAATGCAGTGTAAAGTTTAAACAGCTTTCCGCTACTTGGTCACATGAGAATTGTAGATCTGCCATGCAGATGAACTGCAAATATCATCCACGAGTCATGAATTTACATTAAAAACCATCACTGCTAATGATGATGGCATTTTTTCAATATTGTCACTGATTGATCAACATATAGGTTTTCACAATTATGTGATAACATAAAACACTGTAAATTGATGCTTTGATACAAATGATGCTTTAACATGATGTCCTTACCACACAAACACATAAAGGTGATGAAGAATGTGCCAAATATACAGTGCATCTCAATAATCTCAATAAATTAGAATGTTGTGAAAACGTTTTTTTAAGCAAAAAAGGAAACGCTCACATTTTCTAGACTCGTTACATGTAAACTGAAAAATGTAACATTAATATCATTAGGTAGTTTTGAACCTGTGAGCAAGTGCTAAGTCTTGTTGCAAAAGTCAGTCAGCATCTCCATAAAGATTTTCAGCAGACAGAAGCATGAAGTGCTCTCAAGTGTCTTGGGAAACAGCTACGTTGACTTTGGACTGGGTAAAACATAGTAGACCAACACCAGCAGATGACACAGCATCTCTTCACTCTTCCTCCAGACTCTGAGACCTTGATTTCCAAATAAATTGCAAAATTTACTTTCATCTGAAAAGCGGACCACTTTGGACCACTGAGTAACGGCCCTGTTCTTTTTCTTCTTAGCCCATTTAAGATGCTTCTGATGCTGACTCTGGTTCAGGAGTGGCTTGATACTAGGAATGGAACAATTGTAGCCCATTTTCTGGTGAGATCTGTGCGTGGTGGCTCTTGATGCACTGACGTCAGCCTCACTGTATGTGTTATAAATATAGAATATATGAGAGTTCTACTTTTTTTTTTTTGACTACGAAAAAAAGTTGTAGACACCACTCATCCTAATATTAACCACTGAGTAAAGGGGCTTGTTCTGAAATACCAAGTTGACCCAGATTAATAGAGATGTGAATATGAAAAGAAAATCCCAGAAGCATGATGAAATTCTATGTTTTATTTCTATTGCATTGATTTGTTGTAGGTTGAGCCAAAAATCATTGTGATTTAAAAAGGGAGTAAAAAGTTAACCAGTACAAACTGAAGCAACTTGAATTTTTCAAGTAATTAAGTTAATGGGGCATACAAGCAGGCAGCTTTTATACCTGAACATGTCAGTTTTGTTCCAGTAGGACTGGATGGCTCCCTGCAGATGATAGACTAGTTGTCAAGCAGCTGCGTTAGGCCTGTTAACATGAAGCAGATCTTAACTTTAATTGATCAGTTTTAGTGTGTAAGACTGAAGGAAATGATTGAATTGATTGGCTAGGATTAGAACACTGGTAGTAATTAGACAAGGGTAGTTATTGTGGACATCAGTAATGAAGACAAAAGCCATGGAGGTAAAAAATGGAAAAGAATAAATGAAGCAACTGTAGATCCATATCTATCGCTTCATTAATCTTTTTATATACACTCACTAATGAATTGATCTTGCTGTTTATTTTTTTATTTTTTTATTTTTTTCTTAAGTCAGTCTTTTTATTTTTAATTTACATTTTTGATTGAAAAGCATAATTGGCCATTTTTATCTGGGTGGAAAATTTGGCCTTGTTTCTCCTCTCTCCTTCTGTCAATTAGTGCAATGCTGGCCAATCAGTGACATCTGTTCATGAAAAAACAGCATAAAACATTTACCACTCTCCAACACGTGGCAAAAAAAAAAACTGTCTGTTTTTTTTGTGTGTCTGAGTAATCAAGCGATAGTCCTCACCTTCCAAGATTAGTAGCTGTCGTGCTGACTTGTATAAATACATGCCAGAATCGTCGGGTGATGCGGAGAAACATTTTCCTTAACACAGAGACTTACATCGACAGCTGTCCTTATGGCTCAGTGTATCTGTCACCTCCCCCAGACACCAGCTGGAGGAGGTAAGCCACGGTTGGCCGTTAAGAATTCAAAAACTTTATTCAACATACAGCTTCTAACCATGCTCATACATTTGTACACTATTGTTTCCAGGACCAATTCTGACTCTGCGTTACATCAGAGTGCCATGAACCCTACTCAACAAGACGCCTTCGTCGGAGGATCTCAAGAGCTGCAGCCGAAACGAGGTAAATATGATGTGAAGGCTAAAAGCAGGCTTACTTTCTTCTGCTCGGTAAAGAAAACTCACTTCCGGCTTTGTCTCTGTTCTAGTCGTCTTACTCACACCCCCAGATACAGAGGATCCCGAAACAGAAATGGAAAAAGACGACCAGAAGGCATCACTACATCCCAAATCCCATGACGTTCCAGGGATTAAGTGAGTATACGCGATATGGTGTATTATTATCCTCCTCCAGCAATTTTAATATTATTATTGCAAAGGATTTTTTAAATACAATAATACGTTTGTCACATGCCCCATGCAGTGTACTATATGTGATGCATATTTCAGTTAATGACCTTCAGTGATTCTAGTCATAAATAAACTGTATAAACTGTTATATTTCTAGCATATTTCCATCCCCTGATCAAGAAGTGAACGCGACATTGATGCCAGCCGCGCACAGCACAGGTGGCTCCTTGCCCGACCTCACCAACATCCAGTTCCCCCCTCCACTGCCCACACCTCTTGACCCAGATGACCCCGTGACCTTCCCGTCCCCCAGCACCTCCGGTAGCACAGGCAATCTGAGCACCAATCTCACCCACCTGGGCATCAGTGCTGCCAGCCACGTGGCCGCCTCCACCCCGGCACCCACTGGTGCTGCTCTCACGCTCAACATCGACGCCCAGCAGCAGCAGCCGTGCCCACAGCAGCTCTCACCTACTCTCTCACCCACCCTCTCGCCTCAGATGCCCATTTCTCAGGTACAGTTCAGAATCGATTTGGTTTCATATGGCAGTGCTTATTCAGACTGTGAAGAATGGAAAGGTCATGTTGCCTCATTTATGTCACTTAAGTCACTTATTATCATCTTCTTATTTTTTTTTGTGAAGAATTAAATACACTCTGCCTGGAATTATGCCACCCTGCACCTTATTTTGTTCACTTTTCCCCCTCGTCCTGTTTCTGCAAATGTTGTTACATATTTGTTTCCGGGGTGGAAGTAAAAATAGCTGGCTGTATACGATGGTTGGGAGGGATGGCATATTCTTTTTTCCTTGTCAATCACATCGACAGCAACCAATTATAAGCATCTGTGAGCTCATGTCCCGGCAAATCCAAATGAGAAACTGATAGCACTGGCAGGTAATATACTTGTCCCCCTTGTATTTGTCCACCCCTGCAAAGCAAAAATGTGCCTTCACAGAGATGCCTTTCCAACCCTTCAAAGTCTTTATAGCCAGTTTTGAATGAAACCATCATTTTATGACTGATAATAATTTACTTGATGACTTTTTTTGTAACTTGCTTCGAAACACTTAAAGAACATCCAAAAACAAAACACGATAATGTGATATGGAAATTCTCTGCATTAAAAAAAATGTGTAATGTTTTTGCAGTCGATCACGATGGACAGCATGTCTCTGGAGCAGCAGCTGTCTCAGTACTCGCTGCTGAGCCTGCTGAGCGATCTGCAGAAGCAGCAGCAGACGCTGCCACAGAACATCCGCCTTATCCAGCTGCCACCAATCACCGTCAACTCTGCCTCCAGCCCGCCCCAGACCTCCTTGTCCAGCCAGTCACCAACAGCCACAAGCGCACCTGTCAGCTCGGTCAGTATAACCCGACCTTAATCCTTATTAGAAATGTATTTTCTCATATTTATTTCTTCTTTGAGCATGAACCTACACAGTATTGGGAGCTTCTGATGGTTTATCAATGCATTTAATGTTGAGATGAAAACTCCAGCAGAGTTAACAGCTGGCGTCTTTCTAAAGCATCCTCGCTTCTGAGGTGCTCAGACATTATGAGCTCTTAGTGGACATGTGATGTCGTTCTGAAAGGCCTCTTGCTTTCAGCAGTATCGCAATCAGACTGGCTCTCCGGCCAACCAGTCTCCAACCTCGCCAGTCTCCAACCAGGGCTTCTCGCCTGGAGGCTCGCCTCAAGTAAGGGCGGAATCCCCTCTCACCATGTTTGCTTGTTGTGCTTTTGGCCGCTCATCACTGTCGCAGCTCTCCGTCCTCCCTCCTACACTTCTCTCTGTCTGCATTTCAACCTTTTGCTTATTGCTCAGATTCCGCCGTGATTTTTATCCATGCTGTTTATATATCCTTTACTGTAACTGTCTTGGCAAAATGGCCGGGCAGGTTTGCTACGCCGAATGTCAGGGTATAATTTTTTCTCCTTGTTATGGTAGCAGGATATTAGTCGACATATTAGCTAGTCTGGGATATGAAGATGTTTCAGCTGTGTTGCTGTTTATAGATGCGTTAAATGTAGTGCCAAATTCAGCAGAACAGCATTATACTCCCAGGGGCAAAGTACCGGCTATTAGTTTCTGTATATAGTGCTGGAAAAGGTTCATACCCAGGCTGCTCATTCTACATTGTTGATTGTTCTGTATATACAGTATATACTGTGCAGTTTCTCAGCAAGGTCCTGGAGTTATCAAGCCTGCACATTGTAGGGCACTTGTTTTGTACAAAATAAATCACTTATAATAAGTAGTAAAAATGGCAATTTTGGACAACTAAACCTGGAAGAATAAAAACGTATGATTTTAGGTCCCCTCCTTTTCAGATTTCTCCATCGTGTTATGATTTGGTCTGATCTGATCTGTCCACGTTAAGGTTTGCATCTCAATTAGAGCTGCACAATCAATCGCATAAAACTCAAAATCACAATATCGACCTGGGCAGTTATTAATTTGCAAAAGGCTGCAATTTATTACAGATAATGTTTACATAGTCTGGAATTTATGTCAATAATTTAAGAACTAGTTCATTTTTTCAGTACTTTTAAGGTCATAAATAAATGATAGCAAACTTCCATTTAACAAGATACCTTTTTTACATTATTTGGTGTTAGCCTCAATAAATACATTTAAATAATCACAATATGATTTTTTAAAATAGTCATTTAATCATTTAAATAGTTCATTTTGTTACTCATTCACTCCTGTATATAGGGTCACGGGATGCCTGTAGCCTATCCAAGGGGACTTGGGGCACGAGGCGGGGTACATCCTGGACAGGGTGCCAATCCATTGAAGGGCACACACACACACACACACACACACACACACACACACACACACATTCACACACTATGGACTTTGGACTGTGGGAGGAAACTGGAGAACCCTGAGGAAACCCGCCAAGCACAGGGATAACATGCAAACTCTATGCACATTTTTACCAAAAAAAATAATCGCAATACAGATCTGTGCAATTAACTGATCGCAAAAAAATATTTATCAAAATATGACTATGCATATCTTAGGTGCAATTGCAAAAAGGCTATAATTGCACCTAATATATGCATAGTCATATTTTGATAAATAAAAATAAGTAAATACATAAATAATGGCAAACGTCCATTTAATTTAATATTTTCTACATCATTTAAAGAAAATAATATATGCAAATTATATATGCATAGCCATTAATTTATGTTTCGTTTTTATTTATCAAAATATGACTATGCATATATTAG
>JAOTRS010000004.1:18398568-18409594 GCA_028565755.1 Dinotopterus cunningtoni
AGACTTGACATGTTAAAAGGAGGGTGATGCTTGAAATCATTGTTCTTCCATTGTTAACCATGGTGACCTGCAAAGAATGTATATGTACATATGAACATATGTGTGTGTACACCTGGGCATCCAGCGGTTTAACGACTATAACCTGCTGTAAGCTATGTCGCCACATTGCGTTGGGATGGGACCAGAGCATACAAAGTTCTGTATTTGGCCCAACCTGCAATGACATTGTATTCAAATACATACCCTTCAATATAGAGTTCGTCCCCCTTTGGCAGCTATAACAGCTTCCACTCTTCTTGGAAGGCTGTCCACAAGAGTTTGGAGCGTTTTTGTGGGAATTCGTAATCATTCATTCTGTAGAGCGTTTATGAGGTCAGGCACTGATGTTGGACGAGAAGGCCTGGCTCGCAATCTCCGTTCCAGTTCATCCCAAAGGTGCTCAATAAGGTTGAGGTCACAGGGCTCTGTCAAGTACTTCCATACCACGTCTTTATAGTCCTTGCTTATTGCACTGGGACGCTGTCATGTTGGAATAGAAAGGGGGCTTTCCTCGAACTGTTGCCACAAAGAAGCATAGCATTGTCTGAGATGTCTTGGTTTGCTGAAGCATTGAGATTGCCCTTCACTGGGGATAAGTTGCCTGAATTCAATAATCAACAGGTTTGGCTAAATACTTTTGTCCATATAGTGTATGTTATTAGGATCTTGCTTTATGGAAATCACTGATATTGGTATAAATTATGATTGTGATTATTGCAGGTTTCTGAACGCGTTATAACGCGCCGCAGATGATCATGCACCTCTAGATGTTCCTCTCATTATCTCTAGAAGCAAGAACAAAGTCATCAAAGACAACACAAACATTTTCTTCAGCGTTATCGTTATATCAAAGTCACTACGACCCTTTTTTTTTTGGGTTGTTGTTTGTTCACGCTGATTATCTTTCAACCTGCACCATGTATCAGGGAACATTTTGTGGTAGGATGGGTGGTTTGATGGCTCACCCGTGACAAACGGACAGATTTTATTGTTCTTGTTGTTTACGTTCACCGATGTGACATGGAGAAGCAGGCAGACATTACTCACAGTAAGGTGGCATTATCATTTCAAGATGAGGTTCAGGAGGATAAACTTGAGGACCCGGATTCCTTTAACCCAATAGAGCCCCCTCCTCTGGACTGGAGGTCTGACTCTTCCAGTGAAGCATGTTCACTTAAAGATATCGAAGAACCTGCATCTTTCTCCATGGATACACCTTTGGATGAATTAAGTGACTGTGGGGCTCACAACACGAGCTTTACGTCAACACAAGTTGAGAATCGAGTGCTTGAGGAACTTCCAGATCAGCTCACAAATCAGAAAGCTGAAGGTTGCACAAATATTACACGTAGAACAAATGAATCTAATGTTTCTGCACCACTGGAGAATAATTTAGCAAAGACGAGGCAAAAGCCAATAGGGAATCAGAGACGGCATGACCAAGACCACGCTCACATTCAAGATTTACTTGATCAGCTCCAGCTCTTTCACCCAGCACCTCCTTGTAATGATTATGTCCCTGAAACACAACTAGAAATGTCAAACTTCAATGCTGAACATGTAGCCGAGAACCTGCCCTCTTCATGCTCGGTGCCTGAGTTTAATACAAATCACACGCACTCGGAGAAAAGCACGGTATCCGGCCTTCTTTTCACTGTGAGCAACCAGAGGGAGCTGCTAGAGCTGCTGGAGGACCCAGAACCTCAAGAACCCCAAGAATTTCAAGAATCTCTTGAAGATCGCCCTATTTACACAGAACAGGCTAATGAGAGCCAACTCGGGAACAATTTACAGCTGCCTGACTGCCGGACCAGGTATATATCAAGAACTGGTGAGGCAGACGAAATGGTTTCTGTCTCATATGGCTCAGAAATCTGGCACAGCCCCTTTCAAGATGAGGTTATGATGTCAGGCTACCCAGAGGATGAGGTCATGGAGCAATGGCAACAGCCTAGATGTGTTCTCTCAGATGAGCTGGCTTCTCATGGAGCTGATGTGGTGGGTGAAAATGAATTTGAAAATGATTTAAATGAAGCCATTGTGTAAATGCTTACGTTTTTTTTTTTTTTTTTTTTTTTTTAAACAGGATGCTGAAACTGAAGCGCATGCTTCATATAAAGATGGTAAGAGAATTTAATAAATGAATAATATACAAAGCATAAGTCACTGCAGAAATTGTATAGTAGATTTATTATTGCTTTTTAGTGCCTGGTCCTTGTGATCCTGAGGATCTGCTGGATGGCATCATATTCGGAGCGAAATACCTTGGTTCCACGCAGCTGCAAACAGATAGGAACCCTTCCACGAATGCTCGAATGACTCAGGCACAAGAAGCTGTAGATCGCATCAAGGTGAAATATAGAGTTTGGATTTACAATTACCTGCAGTTCCCGTTTCAGTGTTTTTGATTTTTGTGATGTTTTCTGGAACTGTGGCAATTTACCATAAAATTTAGGATCAGTTGACCACTCTGCCTCTGTCTTTAACACACACACTAAAATATCATTTGTAACATGTCTGACACACAGGCAGCACCACAAACACAGACACGACATGAGGCGAGGTCTTACGGAAAAGGGGTAATTTTATTAGGAATAGTGTGGAAGGAAAGGGTTAAAAGGATGGTGGGATGGAGGAAGGGAAAAAATGCACATGCCGGTCTGGAGGCACAGGCTGGTGAGCGGTAGCGGCAGGCAGAGTGGGCTCGCGTGTGCATCAGCTCCTGCAAGCTTCCTCAAATGGCTCATCTCGTTGATCGGCTGAATTGGCTCCTCCCAACTCTCGTTGATGCAGCAGCAGGCGGGTATCTCCCGGACAACCCTCCTTTGGGCGGCTTTCCCAGCTGGGTGACGTGAGACACACAGCAGCCTTTTCCTCTTTGGCGGCAAGATTTGATTGAGAGTTCAAATGCTGCAGGAGCTCCAGCAGTCTGGTCGGGGCTGTCCTCACTGCGTTGATCAAAGTGCGCCACTCCATTCGCGCCTTTGAAGCCCCTTTGGCACATTATATCACGTCTCTCGCATGCCACTCCTCGCGTTTATGTCCGCCACGCGACTCTCCTCTGTAGGACACCCAAGCTACACTCCCCGCTTTGTTTTTATAGCGCTAGAAGAAGCCTGAGATCCATTACGATGATTAATTACCAGTCGTTCCTGCAGCCCCGCCCCTTCGTACACCTGCAAAGGGGGGGGCGTCTACCTAGTGAGCTCCAAGATTTAGACGCACGCCACGTATTATATACTTGTGTGCTGTGGTGGTCATTTAAAATAATGACAGTCATGATGATAAAAATAAAATGTTACTTTATGTGAAATTGCTGTACAATATAATACCTACTATATAATCAGTATTTAGTCTTCGCTCAATCTATGCCTGCTTGATTGCTTCCTGACGATCATGTACAAAAATTTGTCACACAAGTTCACAATTCACATGCGAATTCCCGAGTTTCATCCATCTTCGTGCACAGGTGGACACACCGTCATCAAAAAGTAAATGCCCTGCCACGTATTTGTTCCATCTATTAACTAAACCAGCTGATGCGAATTTGCACAACTCTCCAGGCAGATAGGTGAGAACTATTTAGTGACATCACCTCATTTGTGCACAGGGGGACCTATAATACATGACGTACAGTATGCTGCCTTAATAGACCATTGTACATGAGTTTAAATGTACTTTATACCCTTTACTCTCATGAGGCAAACACAAAAACTGACCAGTGATGTTTAGCTGACAATCAATGACTTGCACCAGGTTTAATATTTCATCATTCCTCACAGTCCTCCTTGTATCTCTAACATTCCCAATATGAGCAATGAAATTCCCTAAAAGCACACAATATTAGCACTTTCAGGATCTGAGTCTGCCTCGGGTCTGCATGCATGGATTTTGTATGTTCTCCCTGTGCTTGGTGAGTTTCCTCCGGATACTCCGGTTTCCTCCAGCAGTACAACAACATGCAGATTAGGCTGATTGGCGTTCCCAAATTGCCCGGATTTGGGTATGTGTGTGTGACCCTGTATGCAGGTTAAAGTGGTATAGACGATGAGAGAGAGTGAGTGAGGAACATGTACGGATGGTGGTTACCAAGGACCTCCCAATACGATATTTTCCAGATGCCCAGGATCTGATTCGATTTTTATTATTTATGAACGTGTGTGTGCGTGCCCTGTGATGGTTTGGCACCCCATTCAGGGTCTACCCCACCTCATGCACTACTTAAGTCTCCTGGGACTCCCGCGTTATCAGGATAACGTGGTACAGACGATGAGTGAGTAAGTGAGCGAGTACAATACAGTTCTCCAGGCGGTAACCTCTCAAGAACTGCTATTTGGTGTATATGTACAATCAACAGTCAGAATTTTCCTCCCTGAGAGTTGAGACTTACAGAAGCAGCCATCTTGTCCACCAGGGAAAACCCCTACACCTAAGGACAGAGACCTCACTTGTCAAGAAGTATGGGAGTCCATACTATATCTGGAGTATATCTAGTGTCATGAATTTCCATCTCGCATGCTTGTTCGTCATCCGTGAAATAGTTTTCCACTTTCCCAAAGTCGATTTCCATTACATCAGTCTAATCCATAGGAGGCTACGTATTACATACCTACTGCCTGACTGGCATTGCACATGACACCAACTCCTCTTCTTACATGGGGTGAGCTTACATTCTAGCTTTATGGTGTCATTTTAGAATGAACTCGGCCGAATTATACGTGGCTGTTCAGCAGCCTTAATGTTACTGATATTGTAATATTGTGTGTTGTGTGGCACTATTCTGTGGAAAAAAAAATCACTTCATACAAACATACTTACTGTTGCGTGTCTGAAACAGGCTCCTGAAGGAGAATCTCAGCCGATGTCCGAAGTGGACCTTTTCATCTCCACTCAGAGAATCAAAGTGTTGAGTGCAGATTCCCAGGTTTGTGACGATTACTTTACGTTAAAATGAAACATCCGTGTTTGTTTGTCAAAGACTTTTGATTTTGTCCTCAGGAGGCTATGATGGACCATCCTCTGCAGATGATCTCCTATATTGCTGATATCGAAAGTCTTGTAGTGTTGATGGTGCGCAAGAAGCCAGCAGATCATAAAACTGATTTAGCTGCTTGTTCTCCATCACCTTCGAAGAAATGCTGGATGATATGCCATGTGTTCTCTTCTGCAGATGTGAGCTTTCCCACCTCATATGTTAGAATTCACCGATAAAAGTGAAATCCTCATATCCTAATTTTCAGATGCTCAGACATTTGTATTGTGTTTAAAGGACGTTACTGAATTATGTCATTGCTTGTGTTTATCTGCTGTAGGCACAGATTATAGCTCAAGCCATTGGGCAGGCGTTCGGTGTGGCATATCAGCATTTTTTGCAAGCGAATGGAATTAAAGCTGGCGAAATCCAACCAGGGGAGTATTGCCTTGGTTCACATGAACTTTATAACGGAGATCTGGTGCACTTTTCACAGTCTGAAAATATCCGAGAGGTAAGACAGACTCTTAACATTATAGTCAGAAACAGCACAAAACGCTTTATATAATGATTTATGTTTTATGGAATTCCAAAAGGAATAGATTACATGGCTTATTTAGTTACACTAGAGGTGCCCAAGTCCTTGGAGGGTGTTAAATCACCAGGACAAGCACCTTGTCAGTGTCACTTTTCTCATCTTTTGCTTATTAAATGTTAAAATTGATTTTAAGTCATTTATTTGCTTAGAAAATGAAAGAAAATGTTTTTTTTCCTGTTATTTGTGGTAAGGTTTGCATTATAAAGAAGGTTGGGGAGATCCTTGGTATCGCCATAGTAGAATCTGGTTGGGGCTCCATCCTGCCCACGGTGGTGGTGGCCAACCTGCTGCACGGCGGCGTAGCCGAGCGCTCTGGGGAGCTGAGCATCGGAGACCGGATCATGTCTGTGAACGGGGCCAGCCTGGTGGGCCTTCCCATCACCACCTGCCACAACATCATCCGAGTGGGTTCTGAATACAAGTGTAAAAGGGCAAAGATTTATATAGCTTGACTGTAAGACACTGAAATATGGCTATCCTTACTTTAATGGTGGAGAATTTTTTATTATGTCTCCTTTCCTTAACAGGAGTTGAAAAATCAGTCCCAGGTGAAGCTCAGCATAGTCCACTGTCCACCTGTGACCATGGCCATTATTAAGCGACCCAACCCAAAATACCAGCTGGGCTTCAGTGTAGAGGACGGAATTGTATGTTAGATTATTGACAAATTTGACTGTCATGTGATAAAGTGATAATATTTGACCAATGTTTTTTTTTTTTTTTTTAATCCAATTTTTATATCAGATTTGCAGTTTAATGCGCGGGGGCATAGCAGAGAGGGGTGGCATCCGCGTCGGTCATCGCATCATTGAAATCAACGGGCAGAGCGTAGTTGCCACGCCACATGAGAAAATCATCCATATCCTTACAAACGCTGTCGGAGAGGTCAGGGAACACATACTGTATTGCTATTGACTGTCATTACTATTCAGACTCATTGGCAAGAAATAATAATCTTTTGCTTTTAACAGATTCACTTGAAGACGATGCCAACATCCACCTATCGTCTCTTAACCGGACAAGAGCAGCCTCTGTTCCTTTGAAACAGATGAACCATGCAAAAACCTTTTCTCCTGATGCATTTTTTTTTTTTATTCAAGTAACGTGACAAACAATGATGGTGCACATCATCCGTGTCAGAAATCACATCTAAAAGCACGGAGCACAATTTAAGCACAAGAAAGTTTTTCAAATCGCACAGCATGCACAATTGTATTCCATTGTGCCTTCCATTGTGCATTCTGCCTGAATGTTTTCCAACAAAATTGTTCATATGTTCAAGTACCACAGCTTTATCGAGCAGGTCACAAGCATCTGTTTTGCCGTATCGCTTGTTGTAGGCTTGCATGCTGTCTTCAATGCCTCGGGGTCTGCAAAAATAAACTAAGTGACATTAAGGTGTCTGCTTTTAAGCAATAGGACGTACATATATATTTTAAAGCTGCTGTATAAGATTAAAATATGTCACCTGATTCTATATGAATTTTATGAGAGCTTCTTATTTTGTATTTTTAATTAAATAGTTATTACTGAGTTTTAGGATATGCCCAGCATCTATTTCAGGTGGCTTGCTACCTCACTTTTTAGTTGTAAATCAATATAATGCATTACTTTTAAGACTACATATGCATATATCATCAGTAACTGCTGTTTCGACTCTTCAGTGGCATCAAAGAGAGGGCGTTTTTACTTTCTGACTGACTGGCCACATAGCTTAGGAAGTGTCTGTTTTCAACATCATCTTGTCAGTGATCCTGTTTGTGATACCTTTATTAAAACAGGTCTTTGCTAATGGAGTGTTATTATTATTGTAAACACTGGTTGGTGTATGATGTGACATATAGCTATAGTTATATTCCAACAGGAAGGTGCTTTAAGCTGTAGAACTGCAACTCACTGGGTAATATTGGTCTGTTTGTCTACACTGTTCTGTGTAAACTTCAGAGAACTTCCTGCATGAAAATTTTAGATCAACAGTATTTGAAATGGTCCATCTGGCATTAACAACTATTCCAGAGTCAAAAGCACCGAGATTACAATTTTTCTTTTTTACCTGTATCTAAATGACTTTTTGCTTTGCGCTGCTGCAAGATGTTGGGCTGGGTGTGTAAATATGCAGATGTTTCTAGTAAAATGGAAAGTAAAAATCAATTTTAAAATCAATCTACAGATTAAATTTTTTAACTAAGTTGGTTAGAACATCTATTTATGCATAACAAATAATTTTTCCAACAACTGTTTACGGATAGATTATGTACTTTAACAAATCAATCCCAGAACAACAGCAAATGACCTTGTGGAGACTCTGGAGGAAATGGGTACAAAAGCATCTTTTGTACAGTACCAGTCAAAGGTTTGGACACACCTTTCAACTCCATGGTCTTTCCTGATTTTTTTTTTTTTTTTTTTTCTACATTGTAAACCATTATGTGTCTGATACTAATACTCAAAGTCTTCATAACATCTCTAATCTGAGGTGCTGTAAATTTCTGGTAACTCTAAATGAACCTTTTCTCTGCAGCAGAGGTAAGTTTTGCTCTTTGGGATGGTCTTCATGAGAGCCAGTTTCATTATAGTGCTTGGTGAGTTTTTGCAAATGCACTTGACAAATAATGTTTTTCCAAGAACTATTACAGAACAACTGACCTTTATGTCTCAAATTAACTGACTGATTTTGTTGCTTTATTACCTAATGCCGTATGTGTTTTTTCATAGTTTTTAAATGTCCAGTATTGTTTTTAAATATAGGAAATAATGAAAAAAAATATTAAAAGGTGTTCAATCTTTTGACTGGTACTGTACATGCAAAGTAAAATGAGACAGATATCTCTTGAGATAGAATGTAACCTGAAAGGCTGCTCACCAAAGAAGAAGCCACTGCTCCAAACCAGAATCATAAAAGGCTAGAATCCGGATCAAAGCTACACTTAGGAACAAAGAAATATCCTCTCCTCTAAAGAAACAGTTTAGCAAAACTGTTTGGCCATAATGAGCATTTTTGTCTGGGGAAGGCCTACAAGCCAAAGAACAGTATTCCAACCATAAAGCATGGGGTTGGGAGCATCATTGTGGAGGTGCTTTACTCCAGCAGGGACTGGTGCACTTCACAAAACAGATAACATCATGACGAGGAAAGAAGCGACATCTCAAGACATCAGCCGGGAAATTAAGGCTTAGTCGTAAATGGTTCTTCCAAATTGACCATGACCCCAAGCATATTTCCAAAATTGTGGCAAAATAGCTTAAAGACAATAAAGTCAAGGAATTGGAGTGGTCCTGACCATGATCCAATAGAAAACTTGTGAGCAGAACTGAAACAAAGTGTGTGAGCAAGGAGGTCTGCAAAACTGACTTAGTTGAATCAGTTCTATCAGGAGGAATGGGCGACAATTCCAGCAACTTATTGTAATAATAAGCTTTGTGGAAGTCTACTTTGACCTAAGTTAAACAATTTAAAAGCAATATTACCAAATACTAATTAAGTGTACAGTATGTAAACTTCTGACCCACTAGGAATTTGATGAAAGAAACAGAAGAAAAAATACAATAGAATAAAATAGTGATCTTAACTGAGCTAAGACAGGAAATGTTTATTAGGATTAAATGTCAGGTTGTTGTCTTTCGGCTGCTCCTGTCGAGGGGCACCTTTCGATCTGCACAACAACCTGGCATAGGTTTTACGTTGGATGCCTTTCCTGATGGAACCCCTTCCATTTTATCTGGGCTTGGGACCGCCACTGGATCCAGTGGCTGGGTTTTAGGCATTGAGTGGGAATCAAACCCAGGACTTTCACATGGCATGCCAGTGAAAGGATTAAATGTGATTAAATTAGGATTAAATGTCAGGATCTGTGAAAAACTGAGTTTACATGCATTTGGCTAAGGTGTATGTAAAATTCTGACTTCATCTAAACATGGTTATGTGTGGGCTGTAAAAGAAAAACACAAAGAACATGCTAAATGTGTGACAAAAAGTCATTTATTGTGTATTGCAGTATGTATTGAATAATGACACACTGACAGGACTTTTATTTAGCCTTTGCACTGTGATTAATTTTTAGTTAAGTTAAGCCTTTATTTGTTGCACATACATAATTTTTTTTATGGGCATAGGAACCTTCTCATCGTATTAAAAAACTTTACACATCTTCAGGGTCGAGAGTTCCCACCTCGGGTCTGTGGGCAAGGAGTGTGTGCTTTCCCCATGCTTGGTGGGTTTCTTCAGAGTAATCCGGTTTCCTCCCACAGTCTAAAGACATGCAGATTAGGTTAATTGGCATTCCTAAATTGCCCACTGTGTGTGCGCGCGCGCGCATCCTGCTATCGATTGGCACCCTGTCCAGGGTGTACCCCGCCTCGTGCCCAATGTTTCTTGGGATCCAGACCCCCTGTATTAGGATAAATCTGGAGGTTCATTTGCTTTGTGGTGAGAAGGTGAGCTGGGTGCATATAAGATAATATCTTGTGTGCTATAAGATAATATAGGAATCGCAGCCTTCCTGATACCCTGCTGCCGGAAAGCGCCGTTAGCTGTTGTAAACATTAACCACGACGGGCGGGGCTACAACTCAAGTCCTAAAGCGATTGGCTGAAAGCGCAATGTGGTTGTAATGTTTTCCTCGAAGCCCCTCCCACTTTCCTGTCTTTTCCTTCCTTCTGCACGAGCCGAAACCGGCTTTATGGCGCCGTGAAGAACAGCAATGTTTCACTGTAACGCAGGATGTCCAAGATAAAGAAAGAAGTCATGTTGACCCCAGAGGTAAATATATTAACGTTATTTCTTCATGAGCTTTGTATAAGGGCCGTGACCGGAGCGAGCTGAAGGTGAAACAAAGCCTGAGTATCGCAGGCTAACTCGTTTAGCTGGTTTGTTATGAAAGTAACTTGTAAACTGAAACAGACCATAATAATAATAATAATAATAATAATAATAAGTGACAGTATACCTGGCATATGGATTTCTTTAACCATAAGGAAAAATAAACATTTGCTTACTGACAGCTCTTCTAGTACTTCCTGTTAACATGTAAGTAACTCATTGTGTTACTAAATTGGTCCAGTTGAACTAAAATGTTATTTTTTATATTGTTAAATTCCCACCACAATAGTAAATGTCCCTCTAAAGTCTGTGGAGACTTCACATGCACAAGGAAAGGAGGTTTCTTTACCTTAACTCACTAAGCCAATTAATCTAATAAGTATTTTAGTGCTAGGAAGTCTTTAAACATTTCACTGCTTAGTAGCTTTCGTCCTCTTTGAACAGCTCTGAATTTGAGTTTTAATTATGTGGTTGTTTATTTTAGTATTACAGCAAGCATCGTTCCATCATGGTTGTCTAGACGCCACCATGGCCATAGGAACCCAGCTTTTACTCCTGCTCTGGAAGAACTTGACCTACCGCCGGAGGAACAAGGTAA
>JAOTRS010000004.1:18430241-18442346 GCA_028565755.1 Dinotopterus cunningtoni
GTCCTTATCTTCATTAGCTTTCAACAGCAGTCTTATGTCTCTGAAAAAAACCTTCCTGCGCTAGTGCTTCTTCTGTTGCTCTATGGGTAATAGCTAATAAACAGTATATTATTAAATATATAAATATAAAGGTATAAATATACTGTATATTATTAAATAAATATAACAGTACTTAAGGTCATAAATAGTAAAGCAATAGTGCTTACTTTTTAAAAGCATAATGATGGGAAAATGTACCTATCTAATATTAACATTAAGAAAAAGACTTGACTATGTAAAATGCTAAATATACTAATTATAGTTTATACAGCAGCACTACTGGAATTTCCATAGCAGCACAACTCATTAGTTTCACCTGCAGTTTTTATAATAATCTGATCCTGTTACTATAGTAACCACCTGTATGCCACAAACATTTTATTTAATATTTATGGAAGGAGTCTCCAGTGTCAGTGCTTTATAATAGTCAGACGTTAAACTTTAAGAAATGTAGGTTTTCCATGACCATAAAGTCTTCAGGACAGTGGGCTATACAATTCAAGTGACAAAATAAAAAGAAGTGAGGGAATGACTGTTTATAATTATTATAAATGATTATTTTATTAAAATGTTAAACATAACTAAAAGCTAATTAAATAGTATGTGTTTTTCTTTAATAATGAAAAATGTGCGTCATTGGCAAATTGCTGAAAAGTAGAACATACCTATCTAGTCATATTTTTTATTTATATATATTGTTGATAATGTTGTGCATTTCTATCCCAATGTAGTTGGTCCATCACTCCCCTGATGTACCCTGCCTCATTCGTGTTTTCTGTGCC
This sequence comes from Dinotopterus cunningtoni, assembly GCA_028565755.1. Classification (NCBI taxonomy): domain Eukaryota; kingdom Metazoa; phylum Chordata; class Actinopteri; order Siluriformes; family Clariidae; genus Dinotopterus; species Dinotopterus cunningtoni. The sequence continues at coordinate 18,431,063 of JAOTRS010000004.1, forward strand.
AAGCACAGCCTATGTGGTGCTCACCTCCATCAACCTTTTCATCGGAATCAACGGCAGCATAGCCACCTTCGTCCTTGAGCTCTTTGTTGATGAAGTAATGAAAGTCATACATCAGTTGCCTTTCTGTGTCTTAAAAAAAACACAGACATGTTTATTCAAACTGTGAAATGTATTGTTCACCATTTCTTATTGTTCTTGTTCTGTTTTCAGCATTTAAATGAGGTTAACAGGATCCTCAAGAAGGTATTTTTGATCTTTCCTCACTTCTGTCTTGGTCGAGGTCTTATCGACATGGCTAAAAACCAGGCAATGGCAGATGCTTTCCAGAGGCTTGGTAAATTCCCTAATAACATCAGAGAACTTGTTTTTAAATTATTTTCCTTATGTGCCCACATAAGTAACCTTCATCTCTTTGTGTAGCATCTTTCAGTACGTCAACAGTAGTATGGTTTTCCTTAATTGTTTTGTTCACAGGAAACAAGCAGACACTGGATCCACTGGCATGGGATTTCGTAGGGAAGAACTTGTTTGCTATGGCAGTTGAAGGTGTTGTGTTCTTCATTTTTACTGTACTACTTCAGTACAAGTTCTTCATAAACTCCAGGTACACAGTTCATTTACATTACTGAAATACTGCTATGATTGGTCACGTTAACATACTTAATTTTTTTTTGTGTGTGTGTATCCTAGGCTGTGGTCTAAGCCTGTATTGCCACTACTGGGTCCAGAAGATGAAGACGTGGCAAATGAAAGAGAACGTGTGAAAATGAACAAAACTCAGGAGGATGTTCTCACTGTCAGAGACCTGAGCAAGGTTTGTATGATCCAGATGTTAAAATCAGCATGGGTCTGCAGTCAAGAACAAGAATATTGAAATTAGCTAAATGATGATGCTGATTTATGTAGGCTAAAATGTGAATGTAATCTTTTTTTGGTATTTTAAAATCATTAAATCCAGTTTTCTTTGTCGTCAAATCTCTACAGGTCTATAAAGCAGGCAAGAGGCCAGCAGTGAACCGCCTTTGTATTAGCATTCCTCGGGGAGAGGTGCAAAGCCATTCCATCAATTTGTGCTTCATACACTACCACTCAAATATGTTTACGGATGCCTGCTGATCTACTCAACATAGATCAAAAAAATCGAACTTTCAAAAAAACTTTGAACAAATCAGTAATTTTGCTAATGCTAGTGCATTTTTCCAGATTCCAATAATTTCAATCTATCTGTTCCTAACTCCTTATGCTAAGCTTGTACTTGTTACTTCCAGATTACAGCAACTGAAACCAAATATTCAGTAAAGTAATTAAAATATGAATATTTAAAAATATTTATTTATGTTTAAAATAAGTAGAAATATAAGAACAAGCTTCTTAAGATCCATTGTTTTGTTATGGTTCTGATTGCTGGTATGAACAATTCCTCAGACTATAGCAACAAAAACAGGCTTGCCTAATCCTGCCTAATCTAATTACTTTTGCACCACTTACAAAATGGTGAATCTGAAACTTACTAATGATTATTTGCTCATATATAAACATACTCTATATTAACTGTATGTTAAATGTCCTCTATTGTAAGTTAACATAGTAGTCAGAGGTCCCCTGAAGTGCGCATGTTAATGCTCCAGCTAAAATAACCCTCAGATAATGGTTTTTTTTTTTTCATATCTCAAAATCCCTTTATTTCACTACATCTTAAACACACACCCTTTCAGTGTCTGTGTAAATGAGCTACTGTTGAGCCATGACCTTGTCAGGTCAGTAAACAGAAAATCTGAGTAGAGCTGTTCAGAGCTGAGCAACAAGGGTATCTACATTTATGAGGTCACAGGGGAAAATATAACTGGCTTGTTTAAGCCCTGGCCAATACAAAAATGAAAAAGTTAATTTTGTGTAAGAGGTCTCCTTTAACTGAACAGGTATCTTTATCTATCTGTTTAATATGGTCATGTCAATGTTTTAGTCACCCATTAAAATGCTGGAAATCTGTTTTTATGCACTTGTTTTACAGTGCTTTGGGCTTCTCGGGGTTAACGGGGCTGGAAAGACTTCCACTTTTCGCATGCTGACAGGAGACACCACCATTACCTATGGCGATGCCTTTCTCAACAATTACAGGTCTGTTACTGTTACGCTGACGCTGACCATTATACCAGCTTATAATGACCATACAGTGTTTTGAATCTGTGTGTAACTGTGTGAACTCTCGTTCAGTGTGCTGAACGACATGGACAGAGTGCATCAGCTTATGGGCTACTGTCCTCAATTTGATGCCATCAATGACCTTTTGACTGGAAGAGAGCACCTAGAGTTCTATGCTCGATTGAGAGGAGTGCCTGAGCCATATGTAGCAAAGGTACTAGAAGTTATACGTAGTTCTTCTGAAATGAATTCAATTGAAATCTAGGCATTCAAAATTCTGTAGCTGCAAAATACATCTAGATACAAAATAGGTTTTCCACACATAAACAAAGCAGCATCCAGCTCTTTCATGTCTCAGCCATCATTAATAATGAATCTTTGGTCAATAGGTCTCACAGTGGGGCGTGAAAAAACTGGGACTGACGCAGTACGCTGAGCAAGAAGCAGGAGGATACAGTGGAGGCAATAAACGCAAACTCTCAACTGCGATCTCTCTTATCGGAGCTCCACCAGTTGTTTTTCTGGTCAGCATTTTTCACAACAAAGCAAAAACATTCAGTAGTAACATACATAACAACTCTGACTTACCTGACTACTATTTTATTAAACATGCTAATTTTGTTCCTAGGCAGAATCAGTTGACCTTCTAAACTATTCAAATAAAAGAAACTTTAACGTTTGTTTTTTAATTATCAGGATGAGCCCACAACAGGAATGGATCCAAAGGCTAAACGGTTCCTGTGGGACTGTATTCTCAGCGTCATCAAAGAAGGCCGAGCTGTCGTTCTCACATCCCACAGGTACAAGACATTAGTAAAATAATGCATCTGATAGACTACACTACTCAAACAGCTTAATTTAATAAACTAGTGTTTTTCTACAGTATTTATTCAGGTGAATTGAGTAACTCATTAAAAAAAAAAAATAATATTCTTTAAAAAATATTTGTGTAGATCACTGGACAAGCAGTTTATCCAGGTAATAAACTGTAGAACCTTACAGCTCCAGTAATATCCGGTATCTGATATATCACTTGCTGTTGCTTTGTGCAGCATGGAGGAGTGTGAAGCGCTCTGCACTCGCATGGCCATCATGGTCAATGGGAGGTTCCAATGCCTGGGTTCAGTTCAACACCTCAAAAACAGGTACCTATCTGCCTACCTAAACAAATATGTGAGTGAGGTGAGTGCACAGTGAATAAATGCAATGATCATATAGCAAAACCTACTACCAGGAAAGTTTACTTCCCTTTTTATACTGAAAACCAATGTCAACAATGATGCACCTTGCATAGGAACACATGTACACCTGTCTGGAACCATTAATTACATTAGAAAAATATCAGAATAGGGCAAACTGCCATTCACTGTAGCATGGGTATTGATGTTTGGGTTGAGTACTGTTGATCTGCTGGAATTTTCCCCCACAATAGACTCATTTTTCTTGCACAACAGAAAGTACATTCCGAATGGCAGCTTGGTGGGCAGAAATACTTTTTTGATGACTGGTTTGGGTTGACATGAAGGCTAAAGTAACTCTTAACAGCCTTGGTAATTGAAAAAAGCATTCCATAGTCTAATTACTTGAATTACAATGACTGTTTAATTCACTTCTATCTCAAATTTTTCCTATTCTGATATTTGAGGTTAAATGAATCTCTTTATCTGTAAGTGAAAGGTTTTTTCATTGCACTACATGACTACATATTCTTCTACATATTCTTCATGACTTCCAGTGTCCGTGTGGGTTTGGTCTGTTTTCCTTCCTCCTCTTAACTAAATTGCCCTAAGATATGTACCAGTGTGTGAATGTTTGTGCATCCAGAGTGTATTTTCTCAGTGTTTTCAGGATAGGCCCTGACCAGGTTACAGATAAATGAATCAATGAAAGAACGCACAAGTAAAAATGTAGCATCAACTCAATGCACACAATCAGTAATATCTTTCCAATGTGCTTTCCTCCAGATTTGGCGATGGTTATACAATTATCCTCCGCTTGTCTGCATCACCTCCGGATCCCTGCCCAGTGGATGCCTACATCCAGAGCTGCTTTCCTGGAATCCAGCTGAAAGAGAGACACCACAATGTTCTGCAGTATCAGCTTCCAACTCACGCCTGCTCCCTCGCTCACGTCTTTGACATTCTGTCCAACAAAAGTGAAGAGCTGGGAATAGCAGAATATTCCGTCTCTCAGACAACACTGGACCAGGTCAGAACTCTTTCAGGAGAAATGATTGTATGGATGCATGAGGTAATTTCAGAATGAAACTAAAAGTGAGGTGTTCCTCTCCTACAGGTGTTTGTCAGCTTTGCGAAGGAGCAGATGGATGACGATGACCGACTAAGAGAAGTGGCTATAATCAGTGGATCAGATGCCATTCCATCTTGCACATTACTGCAGCAATCCAGTCAAACTATTTATCCATTGCTAACAACCTCTTTGGAACCTAACAGATCTCCGGCTATTGCTGCTCATTCACCCTGTCCATTATCATCCAGTTTCAGTCAGCCAGGAGATGAAGGGTTAAAGACTAAAGTGAGCAAATGTAGCAAAACGAAGCAACCTCAGCAAATACCAATGCAACCTCTAGTGGATTTTTCACCTAATGGATTAAAGTGCACAGAAGGAGAGAAATCACAGAGCAAAAACCTTAACAAGCTTTTCATAGTCAAGACATGATCAAACTCTCCGTCTAAGATTTAAAATAAATAAATCTGTCTTTTCCTCAAACTGTATTCTATGTTTTAAAGATATTAAGTGCTCTCAGGACCACTTTGTCTAAAAACTGGTGTAGGATACTAATTGCACTTTACATCAAGTAAATTTCTGGACAAATTGTCTTTACTTAAACTTTATTATATGATTATTTTTTTCATAATTATCTGTAAGTCTGTACTATGTGTTATAATCAGACACTGCCTTTATCAGTCAGCCTTTTTATTGTTGTTTTTGCTTTAAAAAGACTCCTCTTACGCACGTTGCAAAAGCTTTGGCAACCCAAACTGTAAAATGCACTTACGAAAAGGATAAGTTCTGTGTCACTGGAATGTATTCATAAATCAAAAATCACATTGTAAATAGTGCAAGCTTCATATTGCACATATAAAGTGATATTTGTTTCTTTGTATACATGTAGAAAGAAAAATGCAAATCCATTCAAGTTCAGAACTATGTGAAAATATGTTACATAGGCATTCAGAAACCACAGTAGGAAGAACCTATTCCTTAGTACATTAAATTAAGTCTTTGTGCTAGCTCCAAGCTCATTAAAAACATCTGCACCTTTTTGCACGTCATCATGCACATATTTAAATACAGATGCACATTACAGTATTTGTGTCATTTTACACAATTCCAAAATTATTTAAACTTCATAATATTGCCCTTATTTATTCGTATATATTTTTAAGTACTTAATAAATGCATAAACTGAGTACAAGCATAACGTTTTACAGTATGTTTGTAATTTTTTGTGTAAAAGTCAAAGTATAATCTAATGGTAAATCTGCAAACATTTCTTTTAGTATTCTGTTAAGTAGTGTGTAATGGCAAAAAAGGAGGTAGAAGAAATAAGGCTGGACAAAGTTGATAAAGTATTGATATAATGATAATTAATGTCACAAAGCTCTTTTCGTATTCTCTTGTTGGTGTTGTATCCATCCATTTTCTATAACGCATATCCTCTGTAAGGTAACGGGAGGCTTGGAGCCTCTTCAAGGGAACTCGGTAAGTACAATAAGTACATTAGTGTAGCAGGGGATGATATGAAGAAATAAAGGTAGTTTTATTCTCAGAATTGTGTTCTGTTATTCTGCACAGTCAAAAGTCCTGGTTTGACTCGAACACCACTCATAATAGAATCACTGACCATAGTTTATGAGCAAACTTGTCTAACATGCTAGAAATTGTGGAAACTATATATTTGTTACGTCGCCCATCTACAATCTGAAAACCAACAGAACATAAGATGAGAAAACGAATGAGACGCTCGATAACCAAACCTGTAGAGAATGCTTATGTGCATGTCTTGTTTTCAGGTATAAAGCCTCATAAGAACATTTAGCAATATATTGTGTGGAATGAGATGTGTTAGAAGCCGAGGAACACTAAAATATATGTTGCAGGCATGACCGAGATGTTGTCATGGGGAGGAAATCATGTTTGTTTTTAAGTAAGATTGGCAATGCAGTAAAGATTGGGTCAGACTGACAATGGCAGTTATGTGGCAATCACTTCAAGCCCACGCCTAACCATTGAGCAATTTTCCCTGCCATTGACGTGGTCACTGTGACCCTGCTCATGTTCTTTTTTCTTTTTTTGTCAATCTTTCTCTCTGTGAGCCAGTATTTTAAGACAATTTAATGTTTCTCCTGAAAGCACTTTAGCACAGTGTGCAATTAGTGTGCTCTCTGTTGTATTTTAGAGATATGGGGTAATGTACCTGATGTTCAATTGCAATGTTCTCTCTGAAAGTTTTGCTTTGTTACAGAATCAGATTTGTTCTTTGTTTTAAAGATGAAAGGTGAGTTTTGTTTAGAATACATTTCCTACACAAGATATTGTGAATGTCAGTGATTGAAATATGAAAGTTGAGAAAAAATGTGTAACAAGATTTTTTTTTTGTACAGGATTCTATGACTGTAAGGAATTTTCAAAATGAAGCCATTCAATTTATGTTTTATTTTAATATATAGTATTATTCCTGATGGAGGTGAACAAATTTATATCCCTATACTATTACTGTATATTCATATAAGGTCTCCCCAGTCACTGCTGTGCAGGTGTAAACATGTTACCATCAGTTCATTTGTAATTGAAAATGGATGCCCCAAAAATGTATACCCCACTTATCATTTGAACAAAAGAAGAGCAGCGTGCGGTGATTCATTTTTCGTGGTTTGAGGGTATGCCTGGTGCCGAAACAACTCACAAAAGGTTTGGATATCTGTGAACAAAATTTGGGCCGACACTCCAAGTAAGGTAAAAGTTTCTTAAAGAGAATCATTACTGGCGACGAGACATGGATTCATCACTTTGAGCCTGAGAGTAAATGTCCTTTGTTGCTAACTAAAGTGAGAAAGTTAAAAAAAAAAAAAAAAAAGTTAAAAAGTCAACAATTAGCTGGAAAATTGAGGCTTACAGTTTCCTTGGATTCTCAAGGGCCAGTATTGGAGCATTATCAGGAAAAAGGTTCAACAACCAACAGTGCTTGTTGCAGTGAGACGCTTATTGAAGAGCTGAAGCCTAAACTTCCGCCCACACTGTCAACACTTTGTTTTGTGGTTATCAAGTATCCCTACAGTCCTGATCTTGCGCCATTGGATTTTCAGCTGTTTGAAAGCAGCCGTACGAGAATGAAGATTCACTTCTGATGAAGAAGTGAAGACAGCGGTGCATTCATGGCTCAGCCTAAAACATTTATTAATGAGGGAATGCAGAAGATTGCTGACAGATTGTTTTGAAAAGCAAGGAGATGATGTAAAAAAAAAAATGCATTTGTCTTATCCAAAGGTTAATTTAACTAAATGATTGTATCTAAAAAGCCAGCAAGTGCAGAAACAAGAGTAAAATATCTAACTAGGTGTAAGGAACGATCACAAGCAGATATCATTAGAGTGGTAGACTATTCTGATCACAGTACTGACACTGTAGCATGTGTGTGGCACTGTGGTATTGAGTTCAAAACAGTCTGCAATCCCTGCTGAAGAATCCAACTTGTGCATTAGTGTTTAGTGTGTCTTAGTAACTATTTATGTGTTTGTGTGTACTATCAGCAAATCCATCATGCAATAATGAGATCTCCAGCATGTGGTCTTTTACATGGATGATACCGTACATTCACCATCCTGAGGACACTATCCTGACCACAATAGAAGAAGAGCAGCATAGACAACTCCCCTTCTTGGACATTTATTGTATGTGATGATGGTTCTCTCAAGACCCAGGTTTATCGTAAACCCACCCAGACCGACCACCCAGACTTGAGGGTCTAATCGTCTGGAACACAAGAGGTCAGTGGTCAAGACTCTTTTTGCGAGACTAGACAAGGATATGTCTGATGATCAGGAATTGTTGAAAGAGATTCAAAATGTGAAGAAAGTTCTAGGGGAGAATGTGTAGAAAAGTGGGAATACACGCTGGATGTCCACATACTCCACTACCAACTGTGAAAGATGTCCTCTAGTGATTGGGTTTTTCAGCCAGAAATGCATTAGAAGAGGAAAATAATAATTAACACAAACTATAAATGAATAAATTATCGATAGTGTCTGACTCTGAACCTGACCTGACTAACAAAGTAGCTGGGTCTAATAAAGTGGTCGATGGGCGTTTAAGTCAAAACGGGACTTGTGATGAAATTTCTCATGTAAGAAGGTGTAAAACCGATTTACATTTTCAGAAGCCTTTAAGCACAGTATGATGATAAGATTTAGGCACAATAAAACATTTGAAATTGTGCAAAGAGAGAAAAAGAAGCTTCGCCACCTCCAGTCGTTCCTGTGAACATTCAACGAGTGGAACACCTGTTCCTTGAAAATCTACAGATATCTTGTCTCCAACTTGCGGGATGAGACGCATCTGTCTTGGAGGAACTGTACACACAATCATTTACCAACACCACTTGCACATCACAGGAACTCGGGTGGGAGTTATCGCCACATCCTGAAATCACTTGATTTCTCCTGAAATCAAGAGATTCAAGAGATTTCAAGAGATCAAGAGATTTCCACATGTTTGGCCATTAAAGGAGTTCCTGGGAGGCCAGTGTTTCAGACGTGAGGTAAATCAGGCAGTCTGATCAGGTCTCATGAGAACCCTTTCTACTTTGATGGTAGAAAACGCTGGAATATGTGGATTAATGTATCTGGGGATTATATAGAGAAATAAGGGGAGTTTTTACTCACATAACTTTGTTCTGTTATTCTGCACAGTCAGGTCTACAGTTCTTTATCAGATGCTGCATTCTGTCTCATCTGGCAACCTTGTGGGCTGTTGTATTTTTTTTAAGCAGCTAGTAAGCCTCCGAGGCAGCGTCCGACTGCAGGACTCAGACATTTCTACATCATTTTTATCACATTTAATTGTGTCTTTCGAGATGGTTGTGCTTAACAGTAACGCCAGTAATGAAGAACACGATATAATGTAAGTATCTCGGTTTATTATAAATTTAACTTGACCTTGTTGTTGATAACAAGATGGCTAGCACTTAGCAGACGCTAGCTGGGCTGGCAGTAAACAAGCTTGGTGGTTAGGTTATTAGGGCGTCTTAATGTTGTTTTTTATATATTATTTTTGTAGTTAAGTCTTAGGTTTTAAATTAATAATAATAATAATAATAATAATAATGTTCTGTGGAAATGAACGCCATTCTACACAAAAAAGCAGCCAAGTTAGCTGCTGAGCTAGTTCTTGGGTATGTTTTTATTTGTGACAGATTAGTATGACAATTAAAGATGCATAGGATTGAGTAATGCTACCTATACAGCTAAATGTTAAATGCTAAATTCATGATTAGAAGTCTTGAGAGTCGTCAGGAAACCAGGTCAAGGCGTTTCCCTCTGACCCAGCTGCTTTATTACTGACAGTTCTCAGATGTCATGTTGGTGTCCTCATGTATTCTGGTCAGATATACACTCAGAGCTCATTTAAAACCCTTAAAAACTAAATATGTACTTAAATTATAAATCAAGGTCTATTCTGAGCCTTGTGCTAAATGTACACCCTGATAGCAACCCTGGCTCAGGTAATCACAACCAGGACAAAATGTACTGTAGGTTACTGTACAAAGCAAGGAGATTATTAATTTTTTCTTTTAACTTTTACTCAGAAATGCTTTAGAATTCATGTTGCACATAAATTAAGTTGCACATAAATTAAGACTCGTGAGTGAAAAAAATATACAGGTTTTTGATAAGGTAAATACATCATTTTTCGACATAATCTCCTTTCTTTTTAATACATTCAATACATGTCTGTTCCTATTCCCTCATTAAAAATATGTTGGGCTGAGCTGTGAGCCATGAATGCACTGCATAGGAAGTGAACTTTCGTCCTAGTAGGGCTTCTTTCAGGGGAAAAGTCTGATGGAGCGAAGTAAGGACTATAAGGTGGACGCTTTAACACCTCAAAAACAATCTTTTTGCAGTGTTGATCAACAGTGTGGGCAGAAGTGTGCAGGCATGCATTGTCGTATAAGATCACCTCTACACATGGTCACCTCGTCTAGAAATTCACTAAATTTATTCATAAGGAGACATTATAATAATAACACCTCATATGATTAAGCTTTCTGTAAGGAGATTTATTTAACATTTATTAAAGAAGGCCACAGCAGTGGGTAAAAATGGGTAAAAATATTTTTTAGGTAAAAAAAATACGAGGTGCGTCCAAGTCAAACCGGGACTTTTGATTGTGCAGATTAACAGAACTACCTTAATGAGAGAATAAAACTCTCATTATTTCTTTATATAAACCCCCCTTCTAAACTAGTGTATGTATTCAAGCATTTCACTAGTGCTTGGACACCATCATGGTAGAAAGGTTTCTTAGTACATCAGAGAAATTATTGGACTGCCTGCTTGGCCTCCCTTATCCTCACAGAAACTCATTTAATGTCCCAAACATGTTGAAATGGCGTGGAGCGAGGTCAGGCCTCTACGGAGGATGTGGCAATTACTCCATGCCGAGTTCCTGTAATGTGCAAGTGGTGTTTCCACAGACCGATGCATCTCTTCCACAAGTTAGTTACAAGTTATCCATCGATTTTCAAAGATCAGGTGTTCCACTGACCGATTGTTCACGAGAACAACTGCATTGGGCTGTGAGCCACCTTAGCTGGTATCATCATCCACCGACCTATAGCCTTCTTTTAAATGTTTGCATAATTTACGTTTTAATGCGGCTAAAGAATCTCATCATTATACTGTACTTTAAGTCTTCTGTAAATATCGATCGGTTTTGCACCTTAATTCATGAGAAAGTTTAGCACAAGTCCTGGTCCGACTTGAACGCCCCTCGTAATTAGGGATATACCGATACCGGTATCTGGTATCGGCCTCAATGCGACATTTTCTAAAGTACTCGTACTCGTTAAAAGTCCCCCGATACCGGGGACCGATACCACGGTCTGAGAAATGTCTAT
>JAOTRS010000004.1:18445850-18470189 GCA_028565755.1 Dinotopterus cunningtoni
TATTGTACTGTACAGTAATGTACAGTATTGACAGTGTTGACGTGTCCGTAATCAAAAACTCTGCCGTATATTGTGCTTTATACTTTTAACATTTTCATTGTAGTCACTTTAAAGATCCTTAATCATTTTACACAACAGTTTACAATACAGAATATCAGGTCTCCGTTTGGTTCTGATAACAGTGGACGTCAGTGATGCTATACTTAAAGTAAACAAAGCCTTCTAGGCACATCCGTGTGACGTCAATAGGCCTGCATTACTCTTTAATGGTCTTTGCCCTGTCACTCTGTCATGAAATTGCCAAAAGCCAAACCAACTTGCACTTACAACTATGCCTTACATATGAATGCCAATTTGTCAGCAATGTGTTTTTTTTTACATGTCATACTGTACATTTATAGAGCAAAGTTTGCATTGTGAGAAAAAACAACAACAAAAAGAATCTGGACAGACCTGATCAGTCAGGGTGTTGGTGTTGCAAACCAAAATGTACATGTATGTGGTTGCTTATTTGCTCAGGCATCAAATTATGATTGTGGATTTCTGTACACATTGAACACTTTTTATTCACATGAAGCCAATTTTTTTGTATTTTTCTTTAGATGCAAGTGATGGGCTGTGGGCCTTTTGTAGAATATCTATACTTGTCTGATATTGTTATTGTGGGTGTGTATAAGGTATACAGTGGGATCTGAAGGTCTGAGAGCACATTGAAAAGTTTTTTTTTTTTATACTGAGGGGAAAAAATAATGAATCTTGTATAATTTGGAAATGCAAATGGTCGCTGACTTCTAATAGTCCGACTTACCATTTTGTGTTATATGCCTTATGATGTACTTTTAGCTGCAGGCTAAAAGTAAGTGTTCTTATGAAGTTGGAGAATGGCTAGGCTAAGCTATGATGTTAAATATGTTATATAAATTCCTTTTCAGCTGTCACTGTTTCAAGTTAGTATGAGTTTATCTGGACAAAATTCCATGGAAGGCCAAATTACCTTAAAAAAGAAAGGTAATGTACAATGTTAATAATATTTAATATTTAACAACATGCACTATTTCTAGGTCCCTATTTAAATGTGAGCAGTTGCAATTTTGACTGCTTTGTGTACAAGCTCAGATTTCCTTTCTTATGTCTAATCTTTTTTTGAAGCATGAGTTCAGACACAAAGCTGATGGATTCGATATAAAAGTGGATCAGTGGAGTTCATGCCAGCTCAAGTGCACACTGTCATTAAACCAAATACAGTACTAGGAAACTCCAAAATACATGTAAATATTTCAAATATATCTTTTACTCATGGTGTTGTCATTAATTTATAATGAAAATTCTTATGTTGAATTAAAAATGAATTTCAAATAAAAGCATTTTGGCTAGAGTGCTCAGACATTTGGACCCCACTGTATAAAGAGGTATTTAGCATCATTTACTGTCAACCACAGGATGCTTAAGTGTGCAGCGTTAGATGTGCAACAAATAGAAAATGACTTGTTATGATGATTACATATTTATATGACCATTGTGCAAGCCATGAATGATTGTGTGTAGCTACATTTGAATAAATACTTTGTAAATGTTATGTTGAATATGTTGTGTAATGGTTATTTACACTCACGGTAACTGGGTCATGCCATTTAAGTTAAAAGGTCTTTTAATGATTTATTACTGAGCTAAAATTGTAATAGATAAAGATCTCAGAGTTTTACTGTTACTGTAATTAGAAAAAAAAATTCTTGAGCTGCATAACATAGATAGTATACATTTATGTAGCATGAATCTAGATTATTTGTCCATCCAATTTTTATGTTTTGATTTGTTTCACTCTTTAAAAAAAAAGTGTAGGTTGTAGAATGTAAAATATTTACTTCATTTGCTTTGCCATTTTCATCTTTATATCTTTAAAACCCTTTAGGATTTTGAACAGAGCAGTGATCTTTTAAACCACAGCACTGTTGAATACTCAAATCAAACTGGTTAGATGTAAGGCAAATTAGAACTTTATTATTATTATTATTGTGCTCATTTTTCTAAAGATGTTATTTATATAGTAACTCATTCACAGGAACTGATATGATATATGGCATACTAAGGCTAATAATCAACGGATTCAAATTTTTTAATTGTTATTTAACAAAGTAAATGTATAAATGATGTGGTAAATGTTTTTTTTTTCCTTTTTCAAAAAACATTTTAACCCATTGAATAAACAAAGTCAAAGAAACTTAATGAGCTTGGTGGCGGTACAGGAAGTAAAGCTCCAAGGTCGGGTAAAATAACTCGCTACTGTGGCCTCTCCCACAGCCCACTGTTGATCACAAGTAAAGCTTTGCTGTCATTTTGAAGCTACTGAGGGTCTCTTTGATATGGTTATAATGATCCACATGTTGGTTGTTGTGATCGGGATAATGGTTACTTCACAAGGGGACATTTTTGCCAATTTGGCAATGGCACAAGCTCTTTTTGTCGATTTTTCTCCACAATTTAGGGGCCAACTCCCACCCCTCATTGTTAGAGCACTTTTCCATCAAGGTGACCGGTACCAACCAGGAAAGACAAAGACTATCATGTGCTACCTCGGAGATGAGTGATGTCAGCCAATCGCATCTTTTCACTCCTGCTTATGTAACATTGGGGACAGTAAAACACAATATACTCCACTTGTGAGTATATACCATTTCTTCTCTCGAGACAGTGTGGTCAATCTGCTCTCTAAACTCTCGGCTTCGGATGGCTCTTATGGTTTAAGTGCTGGTTCAATGGAAATTTCACACACAACACAACACACAACAGCCTGTAGAATTCTTTTAAAATGGTGCAATAAAGGAAAAACACTACTTTGGGAAAACACACTTGATAAGGTAGGTCAACAGAGAATGGCCAGACTGAGCTGATAGAAAGGCTACAGTAACTCAGATAACCATTCTGTACAAATAATGTATGGTGAGCAGAAAAGCATCTCAATGCACACATCAAAGTTTAAGGTGGATGGGCTGAGACTACAGTGTGCACTGGTTCAACAAAAGGGACAGTTGTTACATGACTGTAAAAAAACATAGCCTGGTCTGATGAATCTTGATTTCTGCTGAGGTACACGGATAGTAGGATCAGAATTTGACAACAATAACTTGAGTCAGTGGATCCAACCTGATTGTGTGAACACTTCGATTGTAATGATGTGAGAAAGGTTGTCTTGCCACACTCTGGACCCATTATACCAAAACCAGTCAATCACTGTTTTAATGCAATATCCCATTTGAGTATTGTTGCTGACATACAGTACTATACATGCATCCTTTTATCATCTTCTAATGGTTCCTCCCAGCATGATAATGCACCATGTCACAAAGCAAAAGTGTAACATGTCAGTAAGTTCATTGTGTATTAGCGGCCTTCCCAGTCACTAGTTCTGAATCCAAATAGAACCCATTGAAAGTGCATCTAAAAAAAAACAGCCGGAACTGCATAATGCAATCATATCAACACAGACCAGGAGTGTTTTCCAACATCTTATGGAATCTATTGTCGCCATCATCTATATCGCTTTATCCTGTATACAGGGTCACGGGGGGCCTGGAGCCTATACCAGGAGACTTAGGGCTCAAGACGGGGTATCAATCCATCACCGGGCACACATATACACCCTCTCACATGCTCAGGCACATGTTACACAATTTGGGAATGCCAAGTAGCCGAATATGCATTTCTTTGGACCGTGGGGAGAAAACCAGAGTACCAGGAGGAAACCCACCAAGCACGGGGAGGACATGCAAACACAGAACTGAGGCGGGAATCGAATCGGAACCTTGGAGGTGCTAACCACTAAACCAATCTGCAGGAACTGCATGATGCAATAATGTTAACATGGAACAGGAATGTTTCCACCATCTTGTGGAATTCCATAAACAATTCCATTTATTTGATTTAATGATGAAAAAAATGATTTAATATTATTTATTAAAAATAAATGATAAGAGAAATGCACTATAATAATTTTATAATGTTACATGTAGTATAACACTGGGGGCTGTATTAGTTGATCAAACAATCCTGTAACTCGAAGGAGTCATTTGTGGAATCGAACAAAGTGTTTCGATTCGTTAAAAAGATTCGTTTCGCATCCACGCTTCTGCTCTCGTGCCCTTTGCTGCAGCTCAAACGAGCGCGCGCTCGGGTTTTATAAAGACATCACAGAGACATGGCGGGGCTCTTACTCTGTATGAGGACATCACTTTTCTCACACTACTGTGATTACAGTCATCACTTGTGCCAGTTAGGGAATAAAAAACTACAATGAATGTTTCAATTAATTCCACCAACGAGTCTTGTCCTGGTCGCTCTGTGTGTGAAGAAGACACGCTCGCGCCCGGGATTCCCTTCCTGCTGGACGCCTGGCTCGTGCCGCTGGTCTTCGCGCTCATCATGGTACTGGGACTGCTGGGAAACTCACTGGTTTTGTATGTGATCTCTAAACACAGGAAAATGTGGACAGCGACTAATATTTATATAGGTGAGAGTCTTTCCTTCTTTCTTAACTATCTGGCCAATCTAAAAAAAAAATCATGCATACATTATTAACACACAAACATGCAAATTTTTTAAAATGCATTTCAAATTAATTTCATTGCACTTATTGTCAAAATTAAATTACATAATTTAAAATGTGTAGGGAAGAAAATCAGGTCTAAAATATTTCAGACCTGTCAAAAAATATTTTTATTGTCATGCAAAAAAACAAGTTTTTTTATTGTAATGTAAAAAACTGTACTCAGTTTTACTGATTTTTGCTTTTAAGCAAATATAAGATAATTTCCATTAATGCCAAGATGTGTTATTTTGGTGGCCAAATTACCCATAACTGTGAATGATCGTGTGAGTGTGTGCCCTGCGATGGATTGGCATCCCATCCAGGGTTTGGGCTCCTGGGATAGACTCCTGGTGGTATAGTTTTTTTAGTGTGTGTCTGGTACAAAAATAATTTGGGATTGTATGCAGAAGGATTGTAAAGAAATGTGAAACTACAAGACGTGCTACACTGCTACACTGAGAGCAGCAGATATTCTATAAACCGACAAAATAATAGTTTAAATGTCACTAATTTCTCTGCAGCAAACCTGGCGATGACGGACATCACCTTTCTGGTGTGCTGCGTACCTTTCACTGCGGTGCTTTATCCGTTACCGAGCTGGATCTTTGGAAATTTCATGTGTAAATTTGTCAGCTACATCCAACAGGTCAGTTTCTGCCCTGATGCATGGATTCCAGTAGAAAATGGCTTTTTTTCCCATAAACTGTGTCATACTGTAAATATCGTGGACGATGCATTGGGATAAACAATTTGTAGATATATAATTTGTTGATAATGAATATGATTGCTTGTTCTAACTTTGAGTCTTGTTTAATATTGACCCAGGTTATGTTTAGCAATCATACTGCAATCAAGGTTTAAATACTAAACACACACATAGGACACTAATAAAGTGTGTAGTATTAAAAGTTTGAACTGCACTACGGTGAAATGTCTCGTAGTAAATGTAGATGTTCATATTTTTATCTAATGTTTTTTTGTTCATCTGTGACAGGTATCTGCACAGGCCACTTGTGTAACACTGACAGTGATGAGTGTGGATCGCTGGTATGTCACTGTGTATCCGCTGCGCTCCTTGCAGTGTCGGACGCCGAGAGTTGCCACCATGGTGAACCTGGGAATCTGGATAGGTCTGCATTTTTCCAATCAATGCAGCAATAAAGGAAACGATTCACCCTAAACAAGTTGCATATTAATCATTACAATTAACATGACCTTCAGTTGCAAGATTTCTGCTACTGTATATTGATATTATGAGTCGACTTTTTTATTTTATTGGCAACTTCGTTTCCCACATTACCCACAATGCTATTTGACTGCCTGTTGATAGTGGTGCGGTAGGATTTTGCCCTTGCTTCCTTTTTAATTTTTAACTTCCTCTTAATCCTTTAGCTTGTGTAGTTCTCTCAACTTCTCGTGCTCAAACACGTCAGCATCCAAAGCTATAACTGTCATGCCATCAACACTGTCATGCTCGTCACCTTTGACCCCTTTGTGTCTTGTTTAGGATCTTTCTTGGTGTCTCTGCCAGTGCCCCTGTACACTAGAACTTTAGCTGGCGAATGGTTTGGTCCACAGGTATTCTGCACTGAGATTTTTCCCACAACAACTCACAAGAAAGCCTTCATCCTGTACAACTTCCTGGCTGTATATCTGCTCCCACTGGTGACTATCTGTGTGTGTTACGTGGTCATGTTGTACCAGATGGGCCGGCCAGCTGTGGAGCCTGTTGATAATAATTATCAGGTAATGTCAAGCCAAAACAGTTGCTGTATTGCAGCTTTTAAAGGCGTAATTACATATTTCATGTGTAAGGTGAGTAGGAGAGCATTGCAGATTAAAATAAAATAAGTGTGAATTTTGGCATAGTTCATCTCTAGTGTTGAGATGTTTAATGTCAACAGATTTTGCTTTGCATTGCGACACATTTAGTATCCTCTGTGATAACTGAAATACACATGATGGCTTAGATAGCATTAAGTATTTGTTTTATAATAATAATGCAGTTATGTCTATGCATTTAATAGGTCACTGATAGGTCTGTGCGAGGTCTGTGCATGCTTTGTACGAGCGGTATTTAAGTCAAACTGGGTTTTGTAATGAAATTTCTCATGATTAAGGATATAAAATTGATTGACATTTACAGAAGCACAGTATGGTGATGAGACTCTTAGCTGCTGTAAATAATTTGAATGATGCAAAAACTTTAAAGTAGGCTATACACCAGTGAATGACGATCCCAGACGAGATTCACAATCATTCACGAACATCACTTGCACATTACAGGAATTCGGCTGGGAGTTATTACCACATCCCATGTACAGTCCTGACCTCATTCCCACAGGTTTGGGCCATTAAAGGAGTTCCTGGGAGGCCAGGCTGATCATGGCTCTGGCATTCTGAGAAAATGTTCTAACTTGTTGATATCCAAGCACTAGTGAGGTGCTGGGATAAGTGCATTAGAGTAGTAGGTTTTATACTGTATAGACAAATAAAAGGAGTTTTTACTCTCATAACTGTATCCTGTTATTCTGCACAATCAAAAGCCCCAGTTTGACTTGAACACCCCTCATAGTTTTAAAAGACATTTCCATCACAGCAGAACTTGGTAGAACTTTCTCAGATGAGTCTCAGAGTGTCCGTATGATTATATTAAGCCTGCTTGCCTTCACGGTCTTCCTTGTGCAACTCTGTGATTTATCAGCTCCAGGTTCAGACAGAGCGCAGTGCTGCTGTAAGAGCTAAAGTATCCCGTATGGTGCTGGTGATCGTTCAGCTGTTCATTCTGTGCTGGGGTCCCATCCAGCTGTTCATCCTGGCACAGGCATTTAGCCCACACTTCCGTCAGGACTACTACACATACAAGGTGAAGATATGGGCCCACTGCATGTCCTACAGCAACTCGTGCATTAATCCTATAGTCTACGCCTTCATGGGTGCCAACTTTCGCAAGGCCTTCAAGAAAGCTTGTCACTGCTGTTTCACACAACGGGTAAATGTCGCCGAACAGCCGAACGCACACGGAAACACCGAGATGCATTATGTGTCTTAGAGGAAATGTCTTATAGAGTATATCTCTTATCTCTATGTGGTGTGTGTGTTTGGAACCTTTGACCTTGTGCAGACTACATGAGGGGAAGAAAACTGAAATAAAAAGATTTAAAGAGGCAAATGGTTTAGGTTAAGGATACAAGTATTTTTTTAGGTTCGAGTGTAGTAGCAATAGGCCGTATGTTATGTGGCCATTGAAGCTGTATTTTTATTAGACTTAGTTTAAAGTACAAATATGTGCAAGTAATTTATATACCAAGACGCTGCTTTGAAAACAGATGGATGTATTGTACAGAATGCGCCATGGTGAAGGAGGAGGACAGTGAAATGCCAATAAACGTCAGGCCTTTTATTTGTGTTACCTTGAACAGTATTGACTTGTATACAGATAACAATCATATCGAAATCTGTATTATTATGTACAGAAAGAAAGTTATTAAACAACAACTGTAAATGAAAGATTTTGACAGTGAGAATGTGCAAAAATGGATATCAATGATTGTATGCAAAATAAATAATTTATGACTGTTTATATGTTTTGGTCGGGTTTAATTCCTGAAATGAACTATTGAAAGCTGCTGTGTCGACTGTTTTATTTCTATCCTTAGCATCATAAGAGTTCATGTGTATTTATTTTGTCTATATACAGTAAGTGTATTTAGGTGCTGTCGCCTTGCACCTCCTGGGGCCAGGTTCGATTGCCGCCTCTGTGTGCATGGAGTTTGCATGTCCAGGATGTACCCCCACCTTGTGCCCTAAATATCCTGGGATAGGCTCCAGGCCTTCACAACTCTGTATACAGGATTAAGGGATATAGACGATGAGTGAGTAAGTGAGATATTTGTGAATTTTTATTCCTTTGCACATACAGTATGTTCATGAACTTATAACTAAATTCCTAGTTGTGTATAAGGAAACCTGCTGATGAATTCTTATTGGCTGCAAGTATGCACTATATTAGTATTATTAAAGCCAAAGTTTTTTAGTAAAATTAATCTGATCTATGAATTTATTTTAATTTATCTGTTAGATGTGTTTATCACAGCAAAGTGCATCATCGAGTTCAGGATAGTATCTACCTCCACTAGGTGGTGCTATAAAACCAACAGCCTGCCTCTGATGCTGATGGAAAAATACACAGTAATATGTGACAATCACTCATCATTTTGTAAGTTCAATGATAAAGCAAGATTAAAGTTTAACTAGCACTCAGAGATATAAGCAAGTGGATGAATTAGAAAACAGAAAAATCTAAATTATTTCTATCAAATTAAACATTACATTAATGTATTTATCATGCTTGAATAACTGCATTTCTGTTTAAATAATCCTGAACTTGGGTTAATGTCTGTTTAGGGGTTTTGTGCACATCCATAAGGGTTTCCCCTGGGTTCTCTGGTGTTCTCGCAACTCCTAAATACATGCCATTAGGTGGACTGGCTAAAAGAAGTGATGCTTAGGTGTGACAAAATGTGTACATGGTGCTGGATGTATTCCCAACTATTGCAGTGTTTCCCGATTGACTTGTTCATCAACAACAACCCTGACCAGGAATAATCAGTTACTAAGAAAGAGTGGGTGGTATCTGAGAAACAGTTCTATTCACCTCTACCTTTAAAAAAAACATTTGTTTAAATGAGGACTAACTTGCACTGCAAAACATGGACAATAACACTGCTGCTGACACACACATCATTTCATTTCATGCTTCATGTTTTACTTATACTGCTGCTGTCATACCCACATGCCATATCTTTACCCTTTTACGTTGCACATTCTGCACATTCTGCACATTCTGCACATTCTGTATCATTTATACGTTATATATTTATATTTTATTTTAACTTTGCAAATTTGACATTTGTAGATTGAACATTTTTCTTAGTGCAATTTTTATTTTATTGCAGTAAAATCCCTCATTATAAAATATCTTATCTTTCCTTTTTACTGTCGTATAAGTATTTCATCTTACTGTGTATGGTTGAACATGTGAAAAATAAATTTTAAATTATTTGTCACTTTGTGAAATTGTTATATGGTATTCTAAATGAGATGAAAATGATTTCTCCTGCTTTTTTATTAATTCGGCTGCTCCTGTCAAGGGGGCACCACAGCGGACCATCTGATTTGCACACAACTAGACACAGGTTTTACGCCGGATGCCCTTCCTTCCCTTTTTTAATCAGTCTTGGGACTGGCACTAAATCCAGTGGGTGGGAGTTGAACCCGGGCATTCCCATGGCAGGCGAAAAACCTACCACTAATGCCCGTTGGAGGAAACCGGAGTACCCAGAGGAAACCCACAAAGTACGAGGAGAATCGAATCCAAACCACGCGTATATCAGAATTACTTAACATAATTGACCAGGCTCCTTTACACTTAGAGAACTGGCGTTAATGCTGATAAGAAAGCCTATAGATTAAAACATTTAGGGAACATCAACAAAGTCGAGCTCTCATATCAAACGTCAACTCTATCGGACTACCTCTTGGATAATAAGTGCTATACATAAAAAATAAAAATCTTTTTTTTAAGTGTTTAAAAAAAACATTATGGTTTGTGTGTGTGTTTTTTTTTTTTTTTTTTTACAATGAAACCTATTTAAGTGTTTTTCTTTTTCACGCATTCCGCAAACCCTGCCATTTACACACGTGCCCTGGTGCTTATGGAAGGCAGGCCTCCTCTGATTCACAGGTTTGGAATTTGCATCTAAATGCTGTTTATCAACCAATGATTTGACTCAACGGCTGTGGACACACCTCAGATTAGTGCAGGATGCCTCGATACGACCAAAAATCAACTGCAGCACGAAGTAGACGTTCAATTATAACGTTCAACTGGAGCGAGTATTGAGGAAGCGCCTCGCGTGTCACGAGCGCCTTGTTTTCACAGGGAAATCAGGAATGTTGCTTCCGGTTCCCAGGAGTGCGAGAAACAAAACGGAAGCTCAGTTGGTAAGGAGTTTTTTTTTTAATCATTATTTAAAAAATATATATTTTATATTTTATATATTTTTGTTTGGGGGAATACGTGTGTTTTTTTTTTTTTTGCTTATTATTTAAGCAGTCCGCGTGTTTTATTTGGTATGTGGAAGTCATTTAGCGTAGTAGCGACGTAATGCGAATCGGTTGCGATGGTTACGACAAAAAAAAAAAAAAACCCGAAGAAGAAAAATGTAGACGCTATTGCAGTAAACAGTGTGTGAGTGCGAACTGGAGTACTCAGGGTGTTCACTGTGGGTGCATGACTGGTGCTGGTGTCCTATTTTCACACACTTCTTACTACTACGATAGTAAGCGGTTTCGGACAGCCGATATATATTTATCTAGCCCTGCCCTATTGGCCAGAACAAACCGGCTGACTCCAACAGTACTGTATATTAAACATATAGGAAGACGTGTCAAAGCCTTTATGGAGGAAATTCTGGGCGTTTTAAAAGGTAAGGAGACGTATAGCGCGTGAGTGGAAGACGGGATAATACGTGAAGCGTGTTTCGAAAGCATTAAATATATAGTTAGATAGTAAGTAAGTCGCTTATCATTAGTTAGTCAGTTAGGGAAGTGAAGGATTGATTGCTGGTCTGGGGTGATAGGGTTCAACTTTTTATCAGGATAATAGTTACAGCAACAACAAAAAAATGCTGTAACACGTAAAAGTTGTTGATGAAGTACGAAAAATATAGCATATTTACCTTGTTTATGTCTTAACTCACATGATATGCCTTTAAACGTGTCGTGAAAATTCGTGAGCTGTCCTCATATATATATATTCATGCATAACGCATACAGTATACATGCATACTGTACAGTTTGACTTATACTGAATGTCAGGAAGCCTAAATGTAAGCCAGCTCCACTCCACGTGGTCTGACTGCTTGCCTGCTTCTGGTAATTTCACTCACTCACTCACTCACTCTTTCACAAACACACACATAACAGATGTTATTTAGTGCACCAGTTAGATATTAGTGCTTAAAACTGCACCCTGTTTTTATTTGTCCTCGCTCAACCTGTCTATAAACTAAACTGGAACGCCGAGTGTGTACATCAGCTCACTTCCTGCTAAATTTACAGAAAACAGTCATGGCTTCTGGTATGAAATATGTTCCAACTATGTTTGTATGTATGTATGTATGTGTGTGTATATATGTACAGGTATGCATGTATGCATTCCTTAGATCTTAAATAGTTTCATGGTTTCTTTCATTCCTGATGAAAAGCCATAATAAGAGACAGAGAGAAGGTGAGAGCGAGTTAGATTCAGTGTGATGGAGATGTTTCGATTTAGATTTTTGTTTAGATGTTGTTGCTGATAACTTCTTCTAACAAAAATGACGAATCTAGGTTCTGATGTCACGTAACGTCATTTCCGACGCTTTGGATGCACCCGGCTGGTGTGGATTCTTGTTCTTTTTAGGAATTCTTCAAAGCAGCCCTAAATATAGTGTTGATTGATGGAGGTACCTGTGTAACGTCAGTGCTGTTGGTTGAAAAGATGATTAAATTCTATAGTTCAGTTTATTTTTTTAGATTGCCAGGAAGAGCAAATAATAACTAAAAAATTTTGAAAAACAACTAGCAGATAAATTATATATATTGGTAATATTTCCACTCACGCACCCTCGCTCTATCCCTTGTTTTTCTTGTTCTCTCATTCAAATTTCCCATAAAGTAAGTGTAAGAATGATAGTCTCTATAAGAAACAAGGCTTCTGTCTGTGATTGGATCTCGGTGGATTAGTAGCATGTGGCCAGGGATCAAGTTGAGGTCTTTAGAAACCGTAGCACGCATAATGAAGGCTTTCTAATGAATGGCGTGCCTTGTTAAAAGCGCATACATCTTGCTACAAGACTTGTTCATGCAGTGATGCATGGAATGGAATCAAATGTCAGACTTGGCATTTTTAATAATGGCGACGTGTTTACCATAAGTCAGACATGGATGGCGCATTGGGAAGTAGCAAGCAGATAGGCATAAATTAATATGAATTCGAAACAACTATGGTTTCAGTGAATATTATTGTTATAATATTTCACAGTTTCTAAGATTTGCATCGTATTTCTAAAGTAAGTCTCATGAGTTGATGTTTTCCTGCAAACGGTTTCATCTCACCATCACACCTGGGGTTTTACATCTGCTGACGGATAAGCAAGTGTTTTTTTTTCTTCTTCTTCTTCTTCTTCTCTTCATTCTGTGTTTAATAAACATGCTCTTGGGTTCTGTTTTGACTTCGCAATATCACGTCATACTGTAAGACCTATTTTGAATGTTTGGACGTTCTGTCCTGACGCGAGCCATTTCCTGAGAAGCTTGGGGCATATAAATGTGATTGATAACATAAGCGAGAAGCTGATGTGAAAGATATGACATCATTAGATAAACCAGTATCTACTGAGGATTTAAGTATATTTTTTATATAAAAGAACAATCTGGAACTGACAGTAGACTATACTGAAGACAGGTGCTGTTGAGGGGGAAATTCACAAACTGCGAGAATTGTTTTAAATGACAGCTGAGTCTTGTCTGAAAAACTGGCTGAGGGACTTTTGCCTGATCCGACTTTGTTATTCAAATAAGGCTGATGTCTGGGGAAGAAAACGTGGCTACATAGTATTTGTTTCTTAGCCAAGAGCGTTCTTTTTTTCCCCCCCTTTGAAAGGTAGGTAGGGTGTGTGGTTTTACTTAGTGATAAGAACTAGCACGTGAGAACAGTAGGTCCTTGGCTTTTTGCCCTGAGGTTCTTTACATTGTTTCATCTAATCTGATTTCTAGGTTTGTTTGTTTTTTTTTTTTATCTATTTCTTTTAAAGGATTCAAATCCTTGATCAAGCTGGCAGAACAGTTTTCCACTTGGCATGTTAGCAAGCAGAATTGGTTTTCTGGTCCTGCAGCTCTCGGAGGGGTTGGCTGTATATAGATACAACTCAGCAGTTAACAGAATATCTACTGTTAGCAAGAGATCTGTGTTTGAAACAGAAGATTTAAGGTGTGTTAGTTTTTTTCTGCTGCAGTAGGAAGTCAAGCGGTTTGGCCACGACTCAAATAATCCACACGTTTGAGGGTTTTTTGGCACGGCATATCTGTGCTTCTGCCAACAAACAGAGTGAAGGAAAGCAGTGATTTTTGTTCTTTCGAGCACACCATACTCCAACGAAGTAGCTTCCAGGTAATTTTGACTGATCAGGGTCATAAATTTCCATTCATTTTGCAGTCAATGAAAAAGAAAAAAAAACATACATATGCATACAATGCCAGTCAAAAGTTTGGACACGCCTTCTTATTCCATGGTCTCTCCTGACTTTTAAGTCTTTCTAGTTTTTCTACAGTGTAAAACGATCATAAAGGCATCAAAAATGTGCAATAATTTCCTTTGAATAGTTTATATTAGATCTGTGTGCTACTTATTCTCTGTAAAGCCTTCATAACGGCCTTCATAACTCGAAATAAACCTCAGAAGATCTTGCTTTCCTTGAATGCTCTTCATGAGAGCCAGTTACATCATGGTGCTTGATGGGTTTTCAAGTAAACTTGACAATACTGTTCTTGCAAGAACTGTTCCAGAACAGCTGACCTTAAATGTGTCTTAAAAAAAGAAAAACATTTTTTTTTTTACTGTTTTTTTTAAAAAAAATTTAAGTTTTTACTGTGTGTTAAAATAATGACTGACTGTTGTTGGTTTTGTTAATTTTGTTAATTCCAGTATTGTTCTAGAATGTAGAAAATACATTCAAAAACTTGTGTCCAAACGTTTGACTGGAACTGTATATATATTGATGTTAGGAATGCCATTCATTTGAAATACTTTTTTATACTTATTAAATAGATGTGTGATTACATGCTTGGATATTAGTCTCAAAAGACCACGCACGGAATCATCTGGCAATGAAAAGGATTCATGAAGGGCTGCATTATATTCGTATAAACAGAGCGAGTGCTCACAGCTGTATGGACTCCCCAGCGTTTAGGCTTTCAGACGTGTAAAAATTAGTTGTTTTGAGCTGCAATAATTACATCCAAAGCCTCTGCCTGCGCTAATGCCTTCTAACTGTCTCTCGTTTCTCTGATTGCGACGGTGTCTCAGTTTCCAGCTCGAAGTCTGTTGCAAGAGTTCGATTGCATTGTAGCAAGCCAGCAGAACTGGAATTTAAAATGGCAGTGGCGCATTGTTTTCATGTTAACCACAGCAACCGGACCTTCCCTGCTAATGGGGAAAAAAGGGTGATAACTTGATTATACCCCTCCAGGCTGTAAAAAGTGAAAAATGTGGTTTTTAGCTGTTGTAATTATTTCTCATATAGTGTTGATCAGGTTTATTGTTTAGAAAAAATGGCTGCATTCAGGGTTTTGTTCCAAGTAATTTTTAAAATTTCTGTTAGTCCTTTAAGGGAAATAAATATATGATGCTTGTAAAGCTGTATAAAGATAATTTTATATAATATTGTGCTATTTCTCTACCTTCAAGTGGTGGTGTAATTTATTTTGGCATAATCTGGATAAATTAAAGGTTATATTAAGAAAAATTAGCTGCACATGTGCAAAAAAACATTGTAAAAAATGTTAATAAAGAATCAAATTTGTTGCATTAACATGAGCTGTTTATTTGAATCCATTATCCTTGTGGCATATATATTTAGTCAAACATGCAAGATTTTCCAGAATCTTCAGTGTGCAAGATAACAGCAGATACCCCAGCACCCCACCCCCAGTAGGCATGTTCGGTTTCTTGAGGCAAGTTCATGCTTCTGTTTCCTCTCCCTGAACAATGTGTTCTTCTCTGTATTTAGAGGAAACATTTTTTTTTTTTTTTTTTTGCTTGCTGATTTTCGACCTTCAAACATTCAACACGGATCATCAAAGCACTTCATGACAACCTCCAGCGTCCGCCCCCAAAAAATAACCCAACGATCCAATCTGTGTAAATTAAATTACTGAATGTATGCATGGCTAGCCATGTTAATCAGATTAGCCTTTCCGTTCGGCAGATTCCATACTCTGTGGTCGACTCTAATATGTAGCAGTAATCCTCTGAATGACTGTGCCTTTTTTTTTTTTTTTTTTTAACAGTGAGAATTTGACTTTCCACAGAGCACATGCTGGCAGGAATCTGAAAAGCTACTGTATGCTTTCTGTCACTATAGAGAAATGAATGAAAGGGGATTTTATGTTCTTTGTTCTTTTGAAAAAAATTTTTCCGCTCGTGTACCACTTTGTACCTCTCTACCGTGGCTGTGTTCCTCGTCGTGTCGCATACGGCTGAGCATGTCCGTCTGGTTAAGAGTGCTGCGAAAGCCTGTGACGTTGCATCCTGTTCATAAAACCAGGCTGAGCAACTGGTGTAAACAAAGAACAGTCAGCCTTTGCAAACCAGCCAACACTGTAAACATTCAGTGACGGATTTAGCTCTTTATTTAATCTTCACGTGCCATAATTAGAACCTTACTAAGAACATTATTTTTGTCGACTGGAGCTCATCTTAAAAAAAAGGCCACTCTGTCTGGGCAAAGAGAGTTTCTCTGTGCCTGCCAGTGATGTTAAATGTGCATGCTGGTGCTTTACTAAGGTGTGTGTGTGTGTGTGTGTGTGTGTGTGTGTGTGTGTACTGTAGTACGACTTATGGGATGTGAGTTTAAGTCTGTAAATGTGTGGAGTTAGACCCATAGCACTTTGTCAGATCCGAGCAAACAGCGAAAGAGATGAGCATTCTCTCAGTGTTTGAGAAGACACATTAGCACTATTTCTCAGTAGATCATTTGGTGTAAAGTCAGCATAACAGAATTTTTTTTCCCGCCTTCTGAAGATTAGTCAAGTGCTCTCAGACTCTGATTTATTAAACAAAAAAAAGAGCACTTCTTAGAATGTATGCTTTGCCTGAGAAAGGTTTGAAACATTCATTTAAATGAGGCTTTTTGTTTGTGCTAATTGTTAGCCATGGCTGCTTTAAATCTCAAAGAGTCCTGGAACAGCAAACTTCACCATGTGTACCTCAGGAATAATGCAGATGATGGGTCATAAGAACACGGCAGAAAATGTTCAAAATAGGGATGTAAAATAAGACGTGAAACCAGTGTGTGTTCTGTTCACAAGGGCTGTGAAAATGAAAACTGCAAAGTCATTGTTTTGATATGTTAAGGCATGGGCTTGGATGAATATTCTTTTTGTTAAAGCATGACCGAAACCAGTTTTCAAAACTTCAAATAACTTTTATTTGAACTTTTATAACCTCAAATAACAGGTGCAAAATTAATGATAAGCCCGAATTGGGCTGTTGATAAAAATTATCATAATTTTTTATCACATTTGACAAATATCTTTAGCTCTGAAATATAATTTTACCTGGAATGCATATAGCCACAGATTTCACAAAATATCCAGAGTTTGAACAACTAATGTGCGCTAGGTTTTTCTGGCAATGTTTTTCTTTTCCTTTTTTTTTTTTTTTTTTTCAGCTTGCAATTCATACTTAAAAAAAAAAAAAATCAATAAATAATTTAATCATCAGGAACTGACAACCTAATAAAAGAAGGAAAATGTGGGGTTACGCCTTTAGAAGTTTAAGTAAAATGTGAGAGAGCATAATAATAATACCAGTTGTGCTTTTGGAAACTGTATGCCAGCAGCAGCCAGCAGGAAAATAATTTTTTAGGTGGTTGTACATTAATGTGTAGTAAACAAACAAACAAAAAAAACTTTTAATACAGAACATTGTTGATACAGGTTAAACTTTTTACAAATATATACTGCACTGTGCAAAAGTCATAAACTTTCTCTCATTTCTTCACATTACATTAAATTACTACAACAAAACAGAATTTTATATTAATTTAAACTCCTTTAGTCAAACCTTAAGCTTTATCGCAGACATCACAGTACGACTGCAAAACGATCCCTGCTATGTTTGTTTGATATCACGCAAATGAGAATGCGTTCCCTGTCAGGCTGATTCCTCTCAAGGTTTCTTCCTATCGCTATTTCGGGGAGTTTTTTCTTATTTCGGTCACCCTTGGCTTGGGCAATCTGATTATTATAAGCCTGGAAAACTGTCACTGGAAAACTGCTTTAAAAATACAGAAAAGTCTGGCTTATTGGAAGAAAAATATGAAATTAGGAATCGGTGGCTCAAGACCTTTACACAGTACTGTACATTTAGGCTTTTTATCTGCTCCTGTTTAAGTGTTTAAACATTATATTAAATCCCTTTCTAATTATCACCATTAGATCCATTTGTCAATTGTTAGATTTGACACTCTGTTGTTGATGATTTAATGTTTTAGGCTAAAAATGCTCTTTTAACCAAAAACTAAAAATATATTTTTTTAATACTGTACATAAATAATTTTATTTTGCAATAATGAACTTGAATATTCATTATTACAATTATATACAACATTCTCCATTTACACTGACCGGAAGTGAGGGTCTATGAGATTGGTCAAGTAGGCCGGACTTCTAGTGATGTCAGAACGTAAATCATTCAGATGTATCTCTATATTCTCTATTATTTTGTTGTAGCTGTTCACTTCTTTGGTATTTTGAGTGACAACTTGTACAAGCATACCCCAAGCACTCCTACGTACAGTTTGTAAAGATTGGGAGGACTGGGTAATAGCACAAATCTTAGCAAGTAGTTGAAATTGTAACGATCCACAGCTAATGAGGGTGCAAGAGGATACTCGAGAGACATGTTGGGAACAAGCAGAACAGCATCAATCCTGCTGAAGCATTGGCATAGGAAACTAACAGGAGGCTGAAGTGCTTTGATTTAAAACACTTTGTGTTTACGGCATAATTTGTGTTATTACAGTCAACATCAAAAGTTCAGGTCATAAATTTGGGCTTTGCGTGGAAAACATCATCCAATTTAGTTCCCCTCCAGCATTTCAGACCAGTTATAGCACTTACTATTTGACCAGTACATACCTACAGTACAAATAAAGTTGAGTTTGCACTCTGCATATCATATATATTCACTGGAAAAATAAATCCGAGTTTATAGGTCTAGATCCTTTTAGAGAGTGTGGTAATGGCTCTGTGTGATATCTGATATCTATATAGTTCAAATAGGACCGCTATCATTTATCTAGTATCTATAATAGCTAGTATCTGTAGTTCAGAATGTGCCCTGATGAAGCTAGATGATGATTTGGCAGCGACAGATAATTCTTACTCATACGCTGCATGGAACGGTTGAAAAAATATTGCTATTTGTACTAATGCATACTCTGTTTCTCTCTTATTTTTCACCCCTCTTTTTCAGGCTCTGATAGAGCTAGCCACTCTTCTTCGGGGTGAGCTTCTCCTCTCTAAAGCCTGCTTCAGTGTTTTGCTGTAGTGTTGTAGAGGGCCGTGTCTTCGACCCAGTCTTGATCGACAATCCTCAGGTTCAAGTAGGAAGCGTTTCTCAGAGTTCTTCAGGGACGCTCCTTCAAATCCGTTCAAAATAAAGTGTTCAGAAGCATCACTGGTGCCCTTTTTTTTTTTTTTTTTTTTTTTTTTCTTTTTTTTTTTTGGTAAAGAAAAAGGTAAAGGAGGTGATATTTCTGAGCATCCCGTTCGCCTGGAGATGAAGCTGCAGGCGGTTATGGAGAACTTGCACAGGCAACAGCGGGCCAGGCTGCTTATAGAGATGGAGCAGCAACAGCAGCAGATGGGTTCATTTCAGAGCTCCTCCCCCACAAGCGAGGAGCTGAAGCTCAGCTCCTCTTCAGACACGGAGCGTGCTCAGATAGCAGCTCTGGCAGCCATGAGGGCCGCGGCGGCAGGGCTGCAGAGACGGCCAATGGCTGACAGTCCTAGATCAGAGCATAGCACCGCCGAGGAGGAGGAGGATGAAGTAGAAGGAGAGGAGGAGGAGGAGGAGGAGGAAGCAGGAGAGGAGCATTACAAAGACATGATGGGGTCTGATGAGGAGGAGCAAATGTACGTACACTCGTAATTACTGTGATGCCAGGCTGTAATTTATATTCGTTTAGTGTGATAAAGATGCATTATTGTTGTAACTAGGCAACAGCTTGCAGTCATTTACACTTTCTAATGTTGTCTTCTCCCCACCTTTCCACTCTGGAGGAGGGTGCCAATCTGTAGCGTTCGTGCTGCCAAGTTCCCTTTGGTAGGCATCAGAAAGGGATCATTCAGCCTGTCTAAATCACATTAAGGTGCCTGTAATTACATTACAATAGGTCCTGGCCGTTATAAATTTTCCTGTTCCTCACACAGATTGTGTGAGCTCAGTGGGACTGCGTAAGCTTTAAGTGAGTCTCAGCTGCACTTTGGAATGCATTTTCACAGGGAACGAGGGTTGTGGGATTTGGCCTCAATTACTTACATTGTATTTGCGTTCCAGGTGACAAACTTTACAGGCTGTGTGCAGAGCAGGAGAATTTATAATGACCAAGATCTATCGTAACGTCCTCATATGCACCTTAATTTTGATTTAAGACAGACTTGACTGTGCCTTCTAGGTTACAATACCTTGGCTTTATTTTAACCTGGTATTGGATTTTCTCCAAATGTCATTAACAGTAAAATAATAAAGTTTTCCTCTTGTGGATATTTAATCATGGACCAGACTTAATATTTACAAAGATTACAGAACTCTGCTTGGGTCCTAAAATGTTTTGTACGCTTCATCTAGCACAAAATACAAGTCCACATTTCGATCATTTTTAGAAAGCAGAAGTGGG
Organism: Dinotopterus cunningtoni; assembly: GCA_028565755.1. NCBI lineage: Eukaryota > Metazoa > Chordata > Actinopteri > Siluriformes > Clariidae > Dinotopterus > Dinotopterus cunningtoni. Next base: position 18,466,164 of record JAOTRS010000004.1, read on the forward strand.
ACGAGGATGATTTTGAGGGTGAGATGGAGGAAGAGTACGACGATGACATGGCTGAGGATGGCCTGCAGATGAGCCGTGAGGCCATCACCCCAGGTCGAGGCATCTTGCTGCTGCCTCATCGTCAGCTCCATCCTCACTCTCAGTTGCTAAAGGCGCGATCAGGGCTCGAACCTGAAGCACGGGCCTCAAGTTTTTTAACTCCACCCTCTCAAGGCCAGCAACATAGCCAGGACCACACTGACTGGACCTATGAAGAGCAGTTCAGACAGGTAGGAAGTGCCAAATTATCTTATGCAATTTTATTGTTCTGATATTTTTAGAAATATGCTTATGGTTTGAGAAAAAGATTTAGAGAGAAAGTGATTTGATTGTCTCTACACAACCTTGCACGGCCACAACGTCAGATGATATTTACTTTGAGTACATTAACAGATATTCATGTTCATGAAGGTGTCGCCAATGTGGACTTTACACAATCAACATCTAAAAAATTGTCTTAAACATTTATTTATTTATTTTGACAATTTACGCGTTACTCTGGAATAATCTGAAAATCCACTTTCAAGATGAGTTTTATGCGATTAACACTAGCTACTAGGGATGAGAATCACTTGGGAGCACCCAGTATGGTATCACGATACCTAGGTGCCAATTCGAGTTGCTTTTTGGACTTTGTTACAAAAAGGTTATGTTTCCAACCTTTTTTTGATAAATCCAACCTTCTGTGTTATGATTTGTTGTAAGAGTTTATTCTCATCTATGATTGGTTAAATGCTTTACTACCTTTGAAATGAGAAGCCAATCAGTGCTCCTTCCTCATCCAGAGACCCAGTGGATGAGCAGTTCTCATGGAGTTTGCCAATCGAGAATGGATACCAATACCAAAAATTTTAATGTCTAGTACAAATATGTGCAAAAAGATATATATTTTTTTCTGACGAGAGAAACGATCAGATCATGCGTTTACATGACGAACATTTACCTATCTAACAGATTATTAAAGGTTTAGAGCACCGTCTCATTCTAATTGAAATTTGGTTCTGAACATGCCATATTGGATCAGAGTGTTCTGATTGAGGTAGTTACATGATGTGTTTATTTTATTCTGACTATTAGTGGAACATTGGGGTCCATGCAAACACAACTACTGGCAACAAGCCATTTCCTTTTTGCACAGCTGGAAATATTATCAGGTCTGCCTTTTCTTTCCTTAAATCTGAAATGGTGGATATGCTTGTTTTCCTAGGTTTTTAAAAATGTATTGGAAGATGAAATCATTCATTTAGTTTTTATAAATGGTAAACACAGTCAAAAAAAGCAGAATTGAATTGAGTACTTAAAAGTAACAACTAAATAACAAAAGTTCTTTTTTTTTTTTTTACATTTTATGTGTTGAGTGTCCTTCAGAGTGCACATAGAAACTTTTTACACTGCTGTAATCTCAATTATGATGTCTATAAATTGACCCGAGAGTTTTGTTCTTGTTTTTTTTTTTTTTGCAGCTGTTGAAAAACTTCATGGTTCAGTGCTTTATTAGAGGAACTGAAAAGGAATCTCTCTGCATTTATGTTCTTAATTAGCATGCCTCAAACCCTGTGGTACATAGTTTTTTTTTCTCCTTATTCTATTTACAAAAGATTCTCTAGACATATTGTCGGTCTTACAGTAATCGTTGAAATCACATGGTTTGAGTGTGTCACTTTAAGACCTGCCCCTTGAACGATGGAGGGGGAAATTAAAGACTACAGAAAAGTTTTGAACTGATAGATTTATCTTTGAGTGGATGACTTTCAGTCTTTTTCAAAGAGCAACCAAACAGGGGAATGATTTGTAATTAATGCTTAAGTAAGTGTAATTGTAGATTTATTTTTCATGTTCTGGCAGTTGCCCAGTTCAGGGAGAACTGAAGTTTGGAGATAGAGCTCCATATCATACTTTCACCAGAAAGCATGAGTCTTGGTGACCGTTAATCAAGACTTGGCGTGTTCTTGTCTGTCAAGATAAAGGCACATAATCGCATCCGCCTAATTGTTTTATGTTAAAGGTGCCTCGAACTGTTATGCGACCTGCATGTTTGTGCTTGGAAAGCGAGGGGTTAATGCACTGCAGTTTATTTTGGGCAGGTGGGTGGAAGCAGTTTGGAATGTGCCTGCGGAAAAGTGATAATCTGTCACTCTGGACTTGGACTCTGCTGCTACTCGTCGGCGTGTCTCTCAGCCCGTGTCAGTTGGAACTCCGCCCAAATGTTCTCTGGCTAGACACGACAAAATTCTATTTCTCAAGAGATACAGTATTCGAGCAAGCCATTAAACTCTGGAATCGAATTCAGATCGTTCTTGTCTTGAGTGTCCTGGCGAAAGTACAGATGAGGAAGCCGAGTGAGTGAGTGTTTTAATACAGTTAGGTGAAATCAAACTTCAGATATAACTATTAGGCCCAGCCGTTTAGATAAATGAATAAAAGACACTGATTTATTTATTTGTATCGAGAAATACCAGGCTGCAGTCACAAAGCATTAAATCTGATTTGTTGGTGAAGCTTTTTATGAGCCAAGTTTGTGGTTTTGGTTAAGCAAATCCTTGCATCAGAGTGCGTGGTGATTTTGTTTGTTATTTCAAATATTAAGAAAGTGCTTACTACATAGGTTTTTGAAAGACCACATAGAATCCCTCCCATGTCATAACCTGTTTATGAAATTAAAAGACTTTTACGTAACCTCTAATATACCTTTGCAGCTTCAATTAGACTAGATGTCTTTTTTATATATATATATATATAATTAAAAAGCAAACAAAAAAATAAGTAATAATACATGATGGGTAGTTAAAAATAGTTGTTGTCACCCCCTCACAGTTGCAAATAATAATTTCTAATCATGAAGCAGCTATAAACAGTTTGTTGTAAAACAGCTATAAACAGTTGTGTGTGTGTGTGTGTGTGTGTGTGTGTGTGTGTGTGTGTGTGTGTGTTTGTGTGTGTGTTTGGCAGCTCTGTAGTGAAAACATCATATGATCTTTAGAGAGAGTTAAATGATCAGGAGGGTTCAGGAAGTGCTGGACGGGTCATATTTGGGTTCTGGATCGTCACGTTGTTCTACAGTTGTTTATTATTTATGTTGATGATTTCTTCATGGATTCCTGATGATTCTACATCACATGTGCTGTGGACGGTTCTGGAGACAGGTGATGAACTCTTTCATGTCTCTGCCCTCAAAACAAATCTGATACACAGAGACAAACAAGGGGACCCTGTACACACACACACACACACACACACACACACACACACACACACACCAGAACATGGTAAAATTCAGCACAGACACTAAGCAGATAACATTTAACATTTAACTAAATGAATCTCACTCAGACTGAATCTGTCTAACAGAAATGTATCGTGATGAATTCACCTCCACACTAATCTGACGCGCGTCATGTGTGTGTTATAGTGATGTTATTGGTGTCGGTACTTCCTGGAACACTTTTAGCATTTTTTCCCCAGATTCTTTTGGATAAGATTACACTAAATCACAATTAAAGAACATGAACTATTCCAGTGTGTTATTGTACACTAGTTTAAAATCCTTTAGATACGTTTGTGAACAATTCGGTTTGATTCTAAAAGAGAAAATACATTTTCAAAAATTTGACAGTACTGAGAATGATTTAAGATGGTTATTAAAATAATTAAGTCTTTGTTTAGGAGATTTATAATGGCTCTCTGGCAGCTTTGGGGTTGGAACTCACAACCTTCTGGACACAATGAAGGAGTTATCACTGGGCTGGACATTAAACACTGGCTTTTAGATTTCACCCCGAGTATCAGCAGGATGCACAAAATCCAGGGTGCTAACATCCTAACAGCTGCGTCTTTACATGTAGAGTTTGATGTTCACACTTACAGGGCGGGGCAAGGGCTCTAACAGGGGCTTATGGTGATGATGATGATGATTCAATTCAATTCAATTCAATTTTATTTGTATAGCGCTTTTAGCAATTGTCATTGCCGCAAAGCAGCTTTACACAA
>JAOTRS010000004.1:18484527-18498954 GCA_028565755.1 Dinotopterus cunningtoni
TTTAAATTATTTTATGTATGCTGTAACAATAGGAACAATAATGAATTAAAAAGCACATTAATATACATAAGCCTGTGATTGATCAAGATACGTTAGAGAATGAATCAAAACGTTCTGAGCATATGTGATTGCATCGCACCGTTCGTCTTCTTCCTGAAGCTCAGAGGCAGGTTGGTCGATCTTGCACCCGACGTTTATTAGCAGTTCTTTTGGACCTTATATTTATGCCCCCTTTTTCTTTATAGATACATGAAGTACCTTTACCCATATGAATGTGACAAGCGGGGTTTGAGCAACCCCAATGAGCTCCAGGCTGCCATAGACAGCAACAGACGAGAGGGACGGCGCCAGGCTTTCGGCGGATCTCTTTTCACCTACTCGCCCAATGGCGCTCCCACCATGTTCTCCTCCCCTAAAATCTCTATGCCTAGCATTGGAATGGCTGTGGGCACCAGCGATACCTCACTTTCCTCTGTTCAAAAGGTCAAGAAGGGTAAGAGCGTTTAAACTTTTAAATTTTAACTTTTAAACCTTGGTGTACTTGGTGATGATGGTATGCTTTTGATTTGAGATTGTGTGATGTATGACATTGTCTAGTGAAAAATAGCATTGCATTTTTTCATTGTTTTTACCTAAAGGTTAAATGGCTTTGTGAAAACATTGAGATTTTGAACTCTGGTGTTTTAAATCTTGTAAATACTTCCATACATTAAATCCCCGACTTACAAACATTTGAGTTACAAATTCCCGCAGAAAACGAATGGACCGCAGAGCTACGAATATTCGTAGATGCGAACGTGTATTGTAAAAAATAGACACTGCAGTGCACCAGATACCAATATTTACAATCATGTACAATATTTTCAGTGTGTAAGTGAATGTATAAAATGTCTGAAGTCCAGTATATTGTGTGTGCGTGTGTGAAAGGAATGAGTCAGTCTCACCGGTTTCATTAAATCAGTCAAGGAGTACAATTATATAAAATGGCTGTCCTGTAAAGCTGTCCCCATGGTGAATACTATAATCTTAATTTTGAAAAATCCCCAACAAGACAGAGTTCACAGTCCAATGCAACTTTAGGACAAAATGCCATCCGTTCAAGCGTGTAGTAAACACCATGTAGTGTTGTCTTTCTGGTCTGTGGACCACGCTGCGTCACCGGGATTCCCCTCGCGATTTGGAAGCGTGAGAGTGAGTCTAAAGAGAGTCTCGTGAGAGTATAAAGCGGGACCAAAACACCAAACCTGTGTTGGTTTTTTTATGCTTCACATTTGTATATTTGTGTCAAAGGTGTATAACTACCCTATCTCACCTACGCCGTTTGACTCACAGTGAGACATGGTATTAGGCACTGCGGGGGGCCGTCCGACTTTCCACGAGGTTCTGCAGCGCCCGCGAGCTTCCATGATGGCCGGCAAAAAATTAAACGTTTCATTTATTGCGTGGAAAGATTGGATAACTACAAAACTGCAAATACTTAGTGAATAGCGATGAACTATACTTACGGCCACCGCACGAAGCCGCACTGACTCCGTGTAGGTGAAATGGGTTTAAGACTCACTTTGCCAAATTCGACTTACGAACCTGTTCCCGGAACAGAACTCTTTTGTAAGTAGGGGACTTACTCTGTATATAAACTGTGCTCTATGGATATGGATTAATTGCTAAAGATCACTGAACAAATTCTTGCTCAGAGCATTAATGTTTTAATTAAAATAAGATGTTCAAAGATCGTAGCTGTTAAAAGCCCTCTGAAATCCATGTCTCTGATGCTCACCTTCTTCTGTCTGCCCTTTATCTGTTTTGTCAACAAAAAAAAAAAAAATCTTTTCTTTACGTAGAAGATGATGCCAGCCCATCTGTAACTGCACAGCCCAGCAGACTGCCTGGAGCTCTGGCTGCTCAGTCAGTGGCAGCGGCTCAGGCAGTGGCAGTGCAGGCTGCCATGGCCGCTCAGGTTGCTGCCCTTGAGCAACTGAGGGACAAGCTGGAATCCGGCGAGCCACCCGAGAAGAAGATGGCACTGTCTACAGAGGACCAGCAACGGCTCTTGCAGAGGGCGCTGCAGCAGAACCTGCTTGCTATGAGCTCCCAGATGCCCATGAACATCCGCATCAACAGTCAAGGTAACAAAGCTTGGGACACGTCTCAGGTTGACACTAGCACCATTATCTTGCCTAATACTGATATGAATCTGAATAATGCCGCTGTCTTAGATTAGAAAAATGCAAACGCTTACGTTTTGCGAGAGTATTGCCACTTCATCATCATTTCAGTTTATGGCCAGCTGGAACATTACTGCCACCTCCTGCACTGGAGTGTGGAGCAGAAGAAACAAAAAACAAAGATTAACGCTTTGTATGAGAAATTACATTTAAACAGACAAAACCACATTTCACTCATTAAATATTTTGATAGCTTTTAAAACTTCAATAACTGTAAGAAATATAGCCGCTTGAGACTAATTAAAGCGTAAACGTTAATGCTACTGAACCAGTTAGAAAATTGCAGTGGCCAAAAATCTAATTAAATATCATAATTCAAATAAACAAAATAAAAACGGTCTATGTATGATTCACAGTTGATTAACATCTATGTCAAATTTCTTGACCATGCATATTTTCTTCAGAGTTGTGTATGGTATTGTTTGCACAGAAGCAGCTCATATCATGATGCTTCCACCTCTTTGCTTCATTCAAGTACTTAATTTTAACTTTTGAAATGACCTTGTTATCATACGAGCAGTTCTTCTTACTCCTAACACCACAAGCTGAATTCTTTCCAAAGGGTTCGATATTTGTTTCAGCTCATGTTTTTTTGTTTAACCGCTTTCAGTCCCTCATCTACGTGCTTCTTGTTTAGCAGAGGTGTTTTGCATGAGGTCGAAGAATAGAAGTTAATTGCTTATTGTTTTTTATGTAATTAAGTATTGTTCCTGTTGCCTTCAGGTTATTCTGCGAGGTAGTTTATGTGAACGCTGGCTTCTCTTCTCGCTTAACTTCCTCATGCTCTGAAATCCTCTTCGTCACACCTGTCTGGCAATGATTAATTGTGGTTACACAAACATTCCACCATATTATTAAATCGACTTGTATTGACGGGGACATCTGTAATCGTTGCTAAGACTCTGTAATTGTTTTCAATTTGAGTATTGTTTAATAAAGAATGTTGTCTGTACTGATATCACTGGAAGAGTTAGCCTTAGAAACCTTAAAATCATTTTTTCTTCTTCTGTCAAACCATTTAATTTTGAGCTCACTTATATTGAGCTGGATTGGCGACCCCGAGTTCACCTCGTCAAATTCGTTCCAGATTTTGGCCTTTTCATGTGATGTGACTCAAGTGCTATTTTATACTGCTAGATAACGGGATGGATGTGCATAGTGGAATTTTAGTTGTGATTGCCAAACACAAATCAGCTGTTTCAAAAGAAATAAGCTTTTGTACATGTGGTTTAAATGTTTTCAAAGACCGATAAATGAGGCTCATTGTATATAAATTTGATTTGGATTGATGCATTGGATGTTCAACAACAGAAACCAATTTATCCATATACTTTTACCCTTATAATTCTACCCTTATTTCATGGTTCATTGTATAAAGGGGAAAAATGTAAAGAAATATCAAAAGCACCATTTGCAAAACAAAACGCCAGCCTTTCTCCGAATTGGCAAGGCATTACCCATGAATGGTGAAATTGATCATTTTGGGGGAAACCATACTATACATTTTTCCAGCAAATATTTGTTGTGGTAAAGCATTTTGCTGTAATCTCCCGCCTTCTCATTGAACATCATTTTACTGCCTACTGTGCTCTTGTAGTGAAACTAGTGTTTCCTCAAGTTTCATTCACTATTATCATCATGTAGTAGTACTGACATGAGTCATCCAAGTCACTTCTCTCACTTTATGCTATGACGCACAAGTGTTTCCATTCTTTAAGCTATGCAAATCTGCAAGAGCTTTCATTGTAACTGGCCTGAAATCCCCCCCCCCCTCCTCCCATTGGTCAGAGTCAGTGCAATCAAGGATTAAGGGGAAAAACTGTTCTCTGAGTAGTATTCCTACGCTGAACACAAGTCACAGAACACTGTGACAGGAGGAGATTTTGATAAAAGAAATGAAGTCAAGGTGCTAACCCAGTTTTTACCTAAATAAACGCGCCTCTGCTTGCGGTGGTGGGGAAATCCCCTCCATGACTAACAGAAATAAGCACGAAGCGTAAATTGAGTGGTTGAGTTACGTGTGGTTTTATTTGATAAAATTCGTAGTTAACGTGAGATCATAGTAATATCCCGTGCATATTCTTCCCATGTCTGCATGAGTTTTGTCTGGGTTCTTTAGTTTTTTTTTTTTTTTTACAATCAAATTTTTACAATTTTTTTGAAAAAAACTCAATTCAAGTACATGAACTGGCTACATCATATAGAGCGTTGGTGCAGTTGATGTCACCATTCGGTCACCATTTTATTCAATCAGCTATCTTGGTGTCCTCAAACAATAAATGCTGGAAAAGTGTTGTGCACCACAACGTTCCCAGGAGAGGGACATTAATCCGTACAGAATTTCTGTGCCACACTGCAGATCCAGGTGGAAATTTTGATGCTGCCCTGTTCAATATATCGACCTGAAGTATATTTGTATATAATATTTTTCTTGTATATTTTAATTATTTGAACAGTCGATGCACTAGAAAGATTTCAGACCTATTTTCATTATATTTTAAAGTAAATATTAAGTTTGGGGATATAAAATGTTCACTTTTCCTCTAGACAGAATTAATCCGCCAGCCTGCTGTTTTAGCAGCTTTGGTTTATTTGAAGTTAAATTCAATTCACAAATAATCACAGTTATTTATGTTGGGCTGACTGTGGATGATTCCAGAGGGCCCTCTGCATGCCAGGGGCCCGTAAAAATCCTATTGCATATGGTCATGGTTGGACCGTCAGTCTGGTGGAAGATGATTGGCAGCATTCAATTACGTGACTGCACACTTGATAGCCTTAAGGTGAATGAATGTGGAAGGGTTCATCCAGGGTGTTTTTCTACCTTTCATGCATCTGTTTATGGGACAGACTCCAACCACTATAAAACTACTACCGAAGATGAATGAATTAAATGAATGAGTGATGTATGTGCTGTCAAAAGTTATTTTAATTTAAGTCAAAAACAAAAATGTGTATTACTGCAAATTGTTAATTGGATTGTTTTTCCTCCATTTCAGAAAGCAGACCGGATTCTGCCCTGAACCTCACCATGAATGGCCTAAATAGCATCAGTATGTCCGTGGAACTCAACGGGGTCGTCTACACTGGTAAGTGACAAATGCAGCAAAATTTCAGTGGTCAGGTCTGTTTTTTTTTTTTTTTTTTTAATCATTCTTGTAGGTATTTTGCAATATAGTGTTGGACACTTACAATTTACTTTGCTGCCAGGTTGCACTAGCTCTCGCACTGAGTAACAATTGCTATTGCAAAGTTGACTTTGATAATCAGACAGACCTATAAATACAGGACGTCTGTTCATTGCTTCATTCAATCTATGAATGAACCGTTTGCTTGTATTTGTTATTCATAACTGTGCATAATGTGCTTGTTCTGTTGCAGGTGTGCTTTTCGCTCAAGCTACTGGTCTTAACTCCTCAGGAACAGCCAACAAAACGACTGTAGAGCGCAGTAACTCTCAGCAGCCTCCTTCCTCTCAGACACCTACCTCATCTAGCTCCACCAACCCATCACCTTAAAACACCTCACAAACCTCCCCGTCTCAAAGCTAGCTAATGCCAAAAATCAACCTCATTTTCTAGAGCCTATGCCAAAAAAAACCCAAGCAGGGATAACAAGCTTCCAGACCACTTGACGTACACTATCTCAGGTTCTCACTTTTCTTTTTTTCACTCTTTTGTTCAGTAGCCAAAATGAACTAAAAGATTACAGCAACAAAAGAGTTTATGGTTAAAACAAACCTATAATATATATTATATACATACATACATACATACATATATGCAAAACCTGTGAATAATTTATTTCTTTTCTGGGTACAAAATACTTGGAATTAGTTGAGGAGTAGAATTTAGAAATGGTAGCACACTGTTTACACACTTTACTCATCTTCTGACTGACAATGAAGCTTCTTGGGAAACATTTTTATGAATGCAGTTTTATCACGGAGTGTTATAAAAACAATGCAAACAAGGTTCTGAACTATACATGTATGGTGCATGTATATCTAGAGTGCCTTGCCGAACATCTATTTAACTTCACTCTCTCATTCTTTTTTTTTTTCCTCTTAAATCGTTTGGTGACATGAGCCACAAGAGACTCACTGAAATGCCAACAACGATGATGAATGTGTGCAACTTCATGCCTGTTTTCCGACACTGCACGCTGAGTGCCTGGCCACGTGGCATTTTGAGAAAGAATTACGGAAAGCTTTTTCCAGTCTTGGGAAATTAAATGCCAGTTGTTTTCATTGTACAAGGTGCGTTCAAGTCAACCCAGGACTTGAGATGAAATTTCTCGTGAATAAAGGAGTGAAACTGATTGGCATTTCCAAAAGGCTCCACACACAGTGCGGTAATGAGACTGTTAGCTGAACACCTGATTCTTGAAAATTGACGGATAACTTGTCGGCAACTTACGGAAGAGACGCGTCTTTCTTTGGGAACTTTACACGCAATCATTTGTGAACAACACTTGCACATTACAGGAACTCGCTTGTCCTGACCTCACTTCAAGTGATTTCCATGTTTGGGCTATTTAAAGGAATTCTTGAGAGGCTAGTGTTTCAAACTTGAAGCAGGCAGTCCAATCATGGCTCTGGCGTATTGACAAACCTTTCTACCTTGATGGTATCCAGACACTAGTGAAATGTTGGAATAAGTGTGTTAGTGTATCAGGAGATTACATAGAACCATAAAGGTAGTTTTTACTCATGTAACGGTTTTCTTTTATTCTGTACAATCAATAGTCCTGGTTTGACTTGAACCAACATTGAAGTCAATGTGTACAAGTCAACATGTACATTTCTGTTGATTTAAACCATGTTTTGAACAGGTCGATGGAAAACTGCTAAAACAGGAACTTAAACGGTGTTTAATAAGTGGCCTGGACAAGCAAAAAAAAAGTTATCAATAATTTGTTTGTTAAATATATAAAATGCAGATATTGAATTATGATATTGAAGATACACCTGTGGGAAACATTGGGGTGAAATCTATTTGGTCCTCTGTAATTAATAATAATATATTTTAAGCAAAACCACATACTCATTGAATATAATATTCTGTTTCTACAAAATATTTATTATAGAGACAAGAAATTTGCCAAATTCGCATATGTAATAAATTCATCGTTATTACGCTGATTTGTTGTTATGCAGAATTCTATATATTTGCATAATTTTCTTATAAGCACACACCATATTGCTCCCCTTTTCTAGAATGAAAACATTATATTTGAGAACTACACAAGGAAATGCTCCAGGTTTTTTTGTTTTCCTCCTTAGTCGCACAATGGATCTCAATGGTCGCTCTCATACCAATTAGAATCTGCATTTCACTGTCAGCATGTGCATAATTGTTTTTCATTCAGTTTGCCGACAGTGAGACATCACAGACTTGAACGTTTTTAGGCCCATAATGAACAGAACCTTGGTTACAACTAGTCTGTCCGTTATTGCGAATTGTAGAGTGTGTTAGACAGACTGACAGGAGATGATGTGTTGATCAGAAAACAGTGTGTACACGTTTTCTTCCAGAATTATGCATTATTCTGATTAAGTGTTGTCATTTTTAACTGGACGTTTGGGGACGTTATCTAATCATAATGCGGTTGATGCGGTGATGCTTTTTGTTGTACTAACTTTAGTGTTACACTATATTCAGGGTCAGGTCGCTTATGTTTTATCTTTTATTTCAAGTCTAAAATGGCGTTGCTAGCTTTTTACCACAATACAATAGAGACATTAACAGTTCCTATAAGTAGCATTTAAACCTAAACGCACTAAAGCTGAAAAACTTCAACATTGGAGTGCTAGTTTGCGCATTTCCGAAATCTCAGACAATGGTTAGTTTTTGGTCTTGAGCTTTTGAAAAAAAGGCTGTAGAAATAGTGTCTAAGGCATATAGCGTTATGTTTTGTTTTGTTTTTTTTTTTTACTTGTGCTCTGCTCTATCGTATCTTTGACTGAGGTGGCAATAAACAGATGGTATGCTGCCTTCTAGTGGATAGAGTGCCCTCTATTGTCAAGTGATATCTTTTTTTTTTTTTTTTTTTTACATCAGATCTCCCGGTATCTTGTGTTCATTTACTTAAGAGCTGAGTTTTTGTGGACTTAAAACGTTCCCTTTTTGTTGGGTGGGGCGCGTGAGAAAGTCTTGTATTTTGAGCTTTAATATATTAGATAAAGCACCATCACCCTGTACTGGGATAGTGTTTTGTTATGTGTGTAGTTAACATTTTTGGATCAAGGGTTGAAAGACAAAAATAATAATATTATATTATTTTAGATCTGCTCCTGTCTTTGACTATGAATAGCCAATGATGGTCTGACAAGAAAGTGCATTTATTGTAAGAAAAATATTATTATTATTGGAAAACCTTTGAAATATGGAAAAGTACCCAGGTAATGTATGATTGACAATTGTGACTTCACTGTATTGTGTATTGCAAAGACAACCAGAACCGCTCACAGTTATTATAGGATGCCTTATGCTTTGACAATTATTGTTTTTTCTCCCCCCTTTCTTTCCATTGAATTATTGTTACACTAAGTGTGGTGTTGTTTTAACAACTAGACATTGTCGAAAATTGAGGTTGAATTAAATGACAGTGGATGTTCAAAAGGAACAACATTTTCAAATTGGCCACACTTGTGCAAGTGTGCACTTTCTTCTCTGGAAAGCTGATCTTGAAACAAGTGCTTTATCTTCTAATGGGACGAAATGCTGGATCTGTACCAGCTGTGGACGAGTTATCAACTGTATTTTCATACGCAAAACTTTTACCTTTTTTTTTTTTTTTTTTTTTGAACCAAGGCATTTGACATCTCAGGAAATACACGTCTACCTCCACATCTGTAGATATTATCTTCATTTTTAGGCATTTTGGTACATTTAGTACACAAAAATATAATTCTACCTTTTATATTGGTGTTACAGAATGTCACTTGTATCACTGCTAGAATATATCTGTGTGTGTGTGAAAGATTTTCTTTATGGGCTGTTTTTTTTTTTTTTTTTTTTTTTAAATAAAACCTTAATGATGAATCTTCCTCCACTCAAATGAGTTACTCAAACCTAGACGTAGGAGTAGGAGTGTGGGCATTGCTGGGGATTGCCTAAATTAATAATTTAAATATGTGTTTAATGTTTTCTTTGAAAATGCGTGGCTTTTGCGGTATCTTGAGGGATTGTGTACGACGGCTTCCTGACACCTCTGACTTATTTCTCTTTATTTAATCCTGAATGTGTTTGTGTGAATTAATTTTATTTGAAATATGAATATATTAAATATATCGATTTTTGTTTAAAAAGTCTAATTGAGTGCAGTTTATTTTTAACGCTTGACTTTTTGAAATTAGTTGTGCTTTAAATGACATCCTGACTGTTTTATTAAAATGTCCTGAATGTGAAAGAGAAATACATCGATCAGCAAAACCATTACAGACACTGACTGGGGAAGTGACTAACATTGATTATATCATTACCGTGACACCTGTCCAGGGCTTTGATATATTAAGCAGCATGTAAACGATTGGTTTCTCAAAGTTGAAGTTTTGAAAGCAGAAAATTTGGCCTAAAGATCTGAGGGATTTACAGTAATAAAGGCAAAATTGTGAGGGCTAGATCACTGGGTCAGAGCATCGCTAAAACCGGTGAACCAGCGACAGGGGCACGGCATCAGGGTAAGCAGCAAGGCTAGCCTGCCTGGTCCGATCACACAGAAGACTGTAACACAACTTGCTGAAAAAGTTCATGTGAGCATGAGAGGTAGACCATGGATCAATGGAAAAAGGTGGCCTGGGTGCATGTGCGCATCATTTACCTGATTTCGCCAGGATGCACTATGCAAAAAAGCCAACTCAGTCAAGGCAGTGAGATGCTCTGTGCAGTGTTCTACTAGAAAAACCTTGGGTCTTGGCACTTATGTGGTTGCTTTGACATTTACCACCTCCCTAAACAATATTTTAGACCAAGTACTGTACAACCCTTCATAGTAACTGAGGACACTTGTCTCTTTTAGCAGGAATGGTTTGAGGAGTTCAAGGTGTTGACTCGTTCTCCAAATTCTCCAGATCTCAGTCTGATTGAGCATCTGTGGGATGTGCTGGACAAAGATGTCTAATCGGTTGAGGCCACAACTTGCAACTTATAGAAATTATACGATATCCAGAATCCAGAGCACTCCTTTAGAGGACTTGTAGCGTCCTTTGATGGATGACAGCCGTTTTAGGGCACAAAGGGGGTTCATAACAAGTTAGGCTGATCGGTCTATTCTGCTTAAGAAATCCAAGTTGTGTGTTTCAGATTAATGTAAAAGCAATTTCGGAAACGGAATGAATTATTTTCGTAAATCAGTTATATACAGCACATGTATAAAGATTTTTTTCCCCTTGTTGTGCTAATCTTTGTCCAGCTTGGTTATGTGTAGTTGGCTGTACATTTGTTGATTTCAGTTTTAACAAGGATTTATTGTACATATTTTCCTCTTTTTTCAAGAAAGAAAAATGTTAACTGTTTTTGTGTAATTAAGACTTCCAACTTTGTATGAAAGAAATATAATAAATTCAAATCTGGCTTATTATTAATATTGCTAAAGATTTTTGTGCTTTTAATTTAAAGATTTAGAAATTAAACTGCATCTTGCACCATGCCAAGTCATTTTAGTTTTTTTTTTTTAATCTATGAGGCCCTGCTTTATGGACCCTGATCACTTTGAGAATTCTGAATGCAGCTCTCAAACTGAAAGCTAATTGAACGAGCCTTAAGTTAACAATTTCTAGCCTAAGTGTCTGGCCTGTTTGCTGTAGAATATAGCTGTAAGGTAATCACAGTAGTGATAATATCATAATTTTAAGTATGATGAATAAGTATTACTTTTTTGTACAATAGTTCTCTAAGCAAGGAAAAATAATGCTGAATAACAGCCAGCCAGACAGACATTTCATTGATCCTGAAGGAAATTCCAGTAATAGGAGAGCCTATTAAAAACTTGGAAATGAGAAAAAAAGTAAAAACAAGCTATTTAAACCAAAAGAAATGTAGAAAGAAAAGACACACAGATGAGGCTACCGCATGGGCTGCCACTCGCGTTGGTGCCCAGACAAAAAAGTAATTCTGATGCAACACGCCAAATATTTATAGAGGGTTTTTCCCCCTTCCTGTCTGTGAACCAAAATAGTTCCCAAAAAAGCCAAAACCAGATGAAGCATGTGTGCAGTCATAAAAATGTCCAGACTGACTGACAGCACATAGTAACTCATAGTAAGAGTAGTAACAGTTTCACTTTTACGAACTAGGAGCTAGGATTGGAATTTTAAGCAGTGAACAACCACAAGTGGTGCAATACAAAGAGTGAAATGGTGCAGTGCTTTTATGCTAAATATCAGCACTTCTGAAAAGCTGCTTTTCCAATCAAATAAGTGCCCTGGAACTAAATGTTGTAAGGTTCACAGCTTTACAGAACTTTCTCATGTTTCAAAAATTATGACTGCCGAAAATCCTCACAGTCGTGTACCCATGATAAACTGTTACCAGAACGTTCCAGGAACCATAAGTGGTCATACTGTAATCTAAAATGAAGTAATATTTTTTAGTAATAATCTAAAGATAGCCAAGTGCATTCTGTTAATACGGTTCTGTACAACACAGTCAGAAACATGGCCTAATAGATGTTTTTGTCAATAATATTCCTTAGGGAAAAAAGGTCTGGACTATAAATATATTTCAACTAACTTAGTTAAAATTATTATATAAATATTGTCCTGTCAAATATATTATTACTGTAAGATTTAAAAAGGACATCGACACCAGCTGCTCTTTCCGAAACTCTGCTCCAGAAACCATTGCACATTTGTTTTGGACCCGTGATTATACAGAAGGATCTTCTTCACATATTCTTGTTTTTATTCAGAGTTTGTTTGCCTAGTTTTGTTTTTCTTTTAAAGACATTCTTTTTTTACTACAAGAAGGAAGAAGAGAATGAATATTTTATAATAAATGTAAACTTTATTATTTTTTTAAACCATTTTTTTATTCATAAGTGTATTCTATTGGATGCTATCTATCTATCTATTCTATCTAGTTCTTCTATTGGATCGGACTACACGGGCCAGCCATCGCTCCCCATGACCCTGTCGCCAGTTCACTGGGTTTCCTTCCTTGGATAATTTTTCAGGGTGTTTGGTATGTCATGATCAATGCAGCCTGGGAACACAAGAGCTACAGTTTTGGGGCTGCTCTGACCCAGTCCTCTAACTACAACAATTTGGCCCCACGTTTTCAATATTTTATTCAATGGCAGCTGAAAGTGGGTGGGATATATTAGGCAGCAAGTGAAGCTTTTTCCTGATGTTGATGTGTTGGAAGCAGAAAAAAATGGCAAACAAATGGGATGTTCTCAGTATGTAGTGGTTAGGACCTACCAAAAGTGATCCAAGGAAGAAAAAAACAGTTAACTGGTGACAAGGTCATGTGTGGTCAGGGCTTACTGATGCACATAAGGAGCGAAGGCCGGCCCTGTGTAGGCATATCCAATAGAAGCAGGCAAAAGTGATGAAAACGTTATTGCTGGTTGTGATAGAAAAGTGTCAGAGCACACAATGCCTCACTGTCATGGTGGCAAAAGGTGGACCTACTCAATATTAGGCAAGTGGTCATAATGTTATGGCTCGTCAGATTAGTATTTTGTTACGTTGCCTAGATAGTGACGTCACGCGCGCTCGTGCTCCGCCCACTAAGCGTTCCTGTGACGTGTTTTTGTCCCCGCCCCCACCGGCAGATTTAAATCGTTAAAGTAGACTTGAGTGAGAGGCCATTGTTAAGGCGCTTGGGCCTTTTCAGAAATAAATAATAAAACTTGTAATAACAGAGTCTGTCACTTCTCGGCTGCAATTTAAGTTGCCTGAGGTATCCTAGTCTGCTGCTGCTCCGTTAATATGAGACTCCGGTCGAGGATTATTTCCCTGGAGAGCCCGTCTCCTGAGCCCAGCAGCACCCCGCGGAGACGGCGGCCCGATGTGACTCGTACGCCGCGGATCGGACAGAGCCAGCTTCAGGCTCAGACTCCGACTCAGGTGGGCCTTCCTGAAGAGAACGCTGAAAAGTGAAAATAAAATCTAACGGGGGGTAAATTTGAGCCTTTTCTGAAATAACACCTGCTGTTTACCAGGCTATTACTGATAACAATTAGCTCGTCGTTTTTGTAGTTGTCATAACACTACTTCTATGTTTGTTATTGTAGCTAGTTCGGCTAACTTGTTTGCTAGTTAGCTAACAAACAGTGCTTATAAAACCCACATACCTTTTAAGATAACGCAAAACTACTTGTTTGTGTTTATATCTAGTTTAATCAGGTTTAGCCACTTGACTGTAGGAGTAAGTTTATAAACCAGTCACCAGATATAAAGTTTTGCTAACAATAAAGGCCTGCTTCCTGTTAGCTCACTGCTCGACTGGGCCTACAGGACACAGCGTCTGACTGAACAACTCATCATAACGGCTTATTCCTCAGACCAAATTACATTTCATTACATACATGTAAGTTGGGGAAAAAGCTTTGGATGCAAATGGCAGGTGCATTTAGATTTAGACTGGACTATAGGTTGATCAACACTACAGTCAAACAGACAGGTTTAGGAGCTTCTCAGAGTGTCTTCCTGACAGTATAGCTGTAATCCCTACAATTGTATAATGCGTTTTTAATTTATAGACATTATAAAGGCAAAAATGTATACACACTTAAACATAAAGAATATGTTCTTCTTTTCTGATGGTCACGTGATGGCATCAACGATGGAACGACTGTTGACATCTTTAGAGGAAACATGATACTACACATGGCTGCCATGATTAGGGTTTTATAAAAGAGTTTAAATAACAGTTACGTGTTTACACATTTTTACGCCCCTCTGTAATGTGTGTGTGTATGTACAGCTCTAGGGAAAAAAAACAATAAGAGACCACTGCAATTTACTCCAGAAAACTTTTTTTTTTTGCAATAAGTGTGGTATAAAGTTACCCAACAGCAATGTGAAAAACTGGTGGAGAGCATGCCAAAACACATAAAAGCTGTAAGTGCAAATCAGGGTTATTCCACCAAATACTGATTTCTTAATGTTATTTAGACAAAGCATTAACACAATTTGTTTACAAATTATTTGCATTTTGTTTTATTTGAGTTATTAAAGCTCTGCAAATACTGC
>JAOTRS010000004.1:18514923-18528128 GCA_028565755.1 Dinotopterus cunningtoni
CGCTATCCATTCCTTCCGCTTGCGTGAGCTCACAGGCACCCCTGATTGGCTGTACAGCCGTGATTAATGTGGGAGCACTAAACACCTCTCATCCCTCCCCTCTGAGAGTGCTCGGCAAATCAGCTCTCTCTAGACCTACGGCTGCGAGAGGTTACAGCATCACCTGGGAATCAAACTCACGATCTCTGGAACACTTTCTCCTCTCTTATTTAAGTGTCTCACACACATTAACGGAAAGGAAAATGAGCAAGGAACATCGCTAACTCTCGCGTGAGCGCACACTAACGGAATCACTGCTGTAAATTAAAAATAAAAAACAAATTAACCTGCACTTTACCTTTGAAAAGAATCGCAATAGAGCAGTGTTTGTGTAGAGCAGAGTGTGTGTGTGTGTGTAAAGGCGCGAGGAGGAGTGGGTGGAGGAGGAAGGTGTGTGTGAAGGCGAGCGGAGGAAGGTGTGTGTGAAGGGGCACGGTGTCAAATTACGCGTGCACACACACAACGGGATGCAAAGGGAGAGAAAGAAAAGGGACCTTTTTTTTTCTCCCTACTTGCCAATTCCCACCTACTACCTAGCTATCCACCTTCCCAGTGATCTTGTAATCTTTAGTGAAATCTTTAGTGAAAAATTCAGATATTCAAACGGTGTTAAAACATATACACACACAAGCAATCGTGCATTTTCTGGGTCTGTATTTTAAATGTCTCTACAGTACACTTGAGGGCACTCAACATTCAGCTTCCTGTTATGTAGGGCACAAACTAAATAAATTTGAAGCTTTTTTGATTTTTGGTTAATACCTTTTTCTCGCTCACAGGGATATCAAATGGTTCAAACTTTTTTGCTTGTTTAATTTCGATCATAAATAAAAATAAAAAAATACACTCAAGACATTATAATATTTTTCAAGATCAGTCACAAAAGGATTTAGCATGAAGTGCTCTAAAATCTTCTGGTTGATGGCTTTGTTGACTTTGGATTTGATAAAACGCAGTGGACCAACACCAGGAGATGTCATTGCACCCTAAATCCTCACCAACTGTAAAACCTTCACACTGGACAAGCAACTTGCATTCTGTGCCTCTCAACTCTTTTTCCAGACTATGAGACCTTGATCTCCAAATGAAATGCCAGATATACTTTAATCTGAAAAGAGGACCACTTTGGACCACTGGACATCAGTTCTGTGGTCATCCTTGTTGCTTGTGCACCTTTTCCTACCACACTTTTCTCTTTCAGGCAACTTTCCATAAATATGCTTTGACACAGCCTTCTGTGAACAGCCAGTTCTTTCAGCGATGACCTCCTGTGATTTACGCTGCTTGTGGTGTATGTCAATGGTGACCTTCTGGACCACTGTCAGGCCAGCAGTCTTCCCCATGATTGTGGTTGCTTGTACTGAGCTAGACCAAGAGATGCACAGCATTTATCCTGTTTAAGTGGTAATTTACTCGAATTTGAAATGAAATATTCTAATACTTTGAAATACTGGATTTTTTTTGATTTTCATGACCTGTAAGATGCAATAATTGAAATTAAAACAAAAAATATTTCACAAGACCTATAATGAATATGTAATATATAAAAGTTTCACATTTTTAAATTTAATTTTTTCATGATATCCATTTTTTTTTTAGATGCACTGTCTGTGAAAAAAACGAAGGGCTTAAAAAAAGGGCTTACATTGTTTAAATGTCTGGCCTCGTACTGTAAGTGTGCTTGAAAATGGCACAAAATTATCGACCCCTGAATATCTTTGTGCCAAATTCCAGCCAGAAATGGTAACCAAGACATCTGAGTAACTGCTTGATGAATGGACTGCACTATTTTAACCCTGCTTGTGTGTGATACCTGGATAAGAAGTCTGGCTAAATTCAGACTGAGTGCTTAATGAAGTACAGCACGGCTAGGTTACTGAAGGAAAAAAAAAAACACATGAGTCAAGACGTGCCACTCGGTCCTGTACAATGTTGCATCTTTCTTTTGGCTGCTTTTTCCAACAGTATACAGTAGATGGACAAATGGCCACTTTTTTTCTTCAAATGCTTACAGATGTCAGAGCTGTCTTTTGTCTTCTTAAGAAGGTAGAAATGACGTCATTAGATCATCAGCAAGTGATAGCTAGGTAATAGGTGGGAACTGGTAAGTAGGGAGAAAATAAAGTTTAAAAAATATTTCAAATTATTGACATATGTTCAAGTCAAACCAGGACTTTTGATGGTGCAGAATAACAGAACACATTCATGAGTGTAAAACCTTAATTTCTCTATATAATCTTCTGCTACAATAATGCACTCATTCCAGTGTTTCACTACTGCTTGGATACCATCAAGGTAGAAAGTTTTCTCAGTATGCCGGAACGATGATCAGACCGCCTACATTATTTCTGATACTCTGGCCTCCAAGGAACTCCTTTAATGGCCCAAATGTGAAAATTGCACATTACAGAAACTCAGCTGAGAGTTATTGCCACATCCCCATGACCTCATTCCCAGCTGAGTTTCTGTAATGTGCAAGTGGTGTACGTGAATGTTTGTTTGTACAGTTCCCACAGGCCGATGTGGTTCTTCTGAAATTTGGTGACAAGTTATCTGTTGATTTTTAAGAGTCAGGTGTTTTACTCGCTGAACGTTCCTGGGAACAAATGCAGGTGGCTCTTAACCACCTCGGCCGGGATGTACGTACAGCCTTTTTTAAAACTGTGCTTCTTTTACTGTAAGAAATTTCAGCCCAACTCCCAGATTGACTTGAATGTGCCTGGTGGATTATAGCTTTCTTGGCAGATTTGTAAAACTAAAACGCTTCTACTTAAAATAACAATCTTATTATTATTGTTCATGTGGAGCACTTCCTCTCTCATGTAAACGTGGTTCATTGTTATAGAATTTATTATTGTAAAACCATCATAATAATGATCATAATCTTGTGCTTTTTATTCACATAAATAATTATGCACATTTCATGATTCCCACCATACATTTGAAATCATACAAAATTTTATACAACTTTAAAAAATAAAAAAAACTAAGACATAAAAAGCACAGGTGATGAACTTGATGCTTGGGCCCATGGCTTATTCTTTAACTATAGTTGGTGTAATCATTTTCTTGAAGGAATAGTATTTGCATTCACTTGGTGGTTCAATGTCCATCAGCGAGGTACTAATATTCTCCTTTTTGAACCCAGCTTCTAGCAATTGAGGCACCTGTGTTTCCTGAAAAAGAAGCACTTGGTAATTATTTTGTCTGAGAGTTGTCTATGGCATAAAGTATTAATTCACATAATATTTAGAATACATACCTGAAACATTTTGTCTATGTTGTCATATTTGCCCTTGAGCAGCTCACCCCAGGAGGTGAGATTGCAGTAGGTAAGGACACCACCAGACTTCAGCAGCCTCTTAGCATGGGCCTAGGACATGTTTAAATGATAATAAAAAAAAGGAAGAATGATGATATTGATAAATGTATTACATATGTGCAGTGACGGCTTGACCGTAGAGTGAACTGGGGCAGAGATTGTAAAGTCCTCAAAGCTTTTACATGGTTTGAATGGGCAATAATTATAAAAAGTGTTGCCACTTTTTCTTCATTTATGCTTGCTTTATTAAGTAACAGTATCCATAGAATAGATCCAATATCACAAATAGGAATTGAAGTGAATGCTAGTAGAGGACTATTGAGACAGGAATCATGCTGCCCCAACAATTTACCTTGAGGAAGTTCACTTAAAAATGACTGGCCTACTTAAAATTTATTCGCACCAGCAGAGAATAATATATTGGCAAAATCATTTGAAATGGAAACTAATGCATTTCCACAAACAAAAAATTTAAATTCCTGACATATTGTGTCCATAATGTACAGGATTATTTCTTTTGGAAGGCATATTCTAAAGATTCCATCCATCCATCTAGGAACCTCTGCATTCCAACTAGGGACCATGGAGGCCAATAGTGACCACTGTATTTATTTCCATTTTAACAACTGTAGTAGGACCTCTGGTCAACATTCGCACACTACAGGCAATTTGGGAACAGGAATTAGCCTGTGGGAGGAAACCGGGCTACCCAGAGGAAACCCACTAAGCATGGCGAGAAAATGGCGAGTCGCCTATAGCATGACTTATGCTCTTCATTTCATTTCATTTCATTAATTTAAGGCTATGTCATTATTAATGTGGTCCTGCCCCATTTAAACTCTATGGTAATGAGCCACTGCTGCATTTGTCCATCATTACACTTGTCACTTTACCTTAATGAAGTTAAACTGGTGAGTGTGCCATGTTTCCTCTGACAAGGGATATGTGTCATAAAGGATTCCTGTAAAAAAAAATAGAATGTATGCACTTTTTTAAAACTATAAATTCATTGTGTCATAAAGTACAATGTGACTGTCATTTCTCTAACCATCAAAGTGACCATCAGGGAGGGTAGGAACCACATCTTCCCACAGGCCTTTAAGAGGAACAACCTGCATGGGTAGGAAAATAAATAAATAAAAACATTAAAATGATTTTCACACTGTGAAAATGAATTAAATGTGCAAAGAACTTGCCTTATGTGGCTGAGATTTGGCCCATTCTTGCAACCTTTCGTACACACCGTCATTGCACTCAATGATCCAGTGTTCCTCGATAGGAAAAGATTCAACTTTAGTGGCAGCTATTGCCATGCCAAAGCCAATCTCAAGGACACGGCCACCTGCACAGCAAATCATAAGAAGTGTGATTTTAATAAGGTAGGTCTTATCATTTCAAAGAATTACTGGTACCTAATGATTACACAAGGAAACTAATCTATGATTTTGTATGAGAATGACTGAATGATTAGTGTGAGTCCTTACACTGAGCGAGAAGTGGACATGAGAAACACTACACGAGGTGAAGTGTACACCATGGTATTTTTGGAGAAAGATAAAAATAGATAAGTGTAACAGCAAACAGTAAGCATACGGCCCCTCAGTCAGGGTTTGCAAGTGATTTTAGGGTTCCTCCTGAGATACTTCACAAAAATATTATGGTAAAAATAATAAACTATGTTTAACAGTGATTTTTAATGCAGTTCTGCATATAATTAATAAATGTTCTCTTTAAACTAACTAATTTGTTCTTGAAAAAAAGAGAGAGTTAGAGAACCATTTAAAAGTGCACATTTATTTTCTGGTGATCTTGGGAATGCCTTAGGATCCCAGATTTTGTTCTTTGTTACAGGAAATAACTTTTAACATGTATTATATGTACAGTAAGGTTTTGTTCGACTAGTCAATTAAATTGTAAATTGTAAAAACAAAAAAATAACTTTTATTTTCTTGTCTTTTCTATGAACATTTGAGGAGTAAAAAGCTGTAAGGCTACAATAAAATTGGGAAAATATAATAGGCTATTGTGCACATTGGGTAAAATAAACATTTTAAAGTTTTATGCATTTTAAAGTTCATGGTTTGAGTTGCAGATCCCCTGGTTATCGAGCATATGGAAGCAACCTTTAAACTGTAGGACAGTTCATTTGGATTCAAGCATCGTGTCTCCTTACACAAGTGTGCATGAGGGGAATTTAAAAAGGAGCAGAAGTGTTTTACATGGTGGTGTCATTATGCACACGCATGAATTTGTGCATAAATTTCCCATTATGTCCAGCATTAATGTCACCCTGTAAACATGATTTGAGGATTGCTCTGTGAGACATTAAAGACAATATATTTACCTTTAGATGCCGCGACAGTCGCGAGCGAGTGCATGTACGGAGTCTCCCAGCGCTCCATGACAGGTTTCCCCAAAATCTCCAGGTGTGTGTCGGTCTCATTGTAGTCGGCATTCGCGTTGTGCCAGCCTTGCTTGCAGTTCTCTCCTTTGGAGAAAATCGGCTGTGCGGAGGTCATGGCTGCTGTTTAATACTGTTATGTGGTGTTGTTTTTAGCGGGGGAAGGAGTAAGTTAGATCTGGTGTGTCCAGGCACGGAGGGCTGAAAAAGAGAAAGCTGTCTTACGAGGCGAGTGTTATATGTTGAAAGAAGTGCTGAATCCGCAGGAGGCAGTACAATAATCTGCACTTTAACTGGGCCTCTGTGATAAGGAGCAAGAAGGAGGCGGTCACATTGCTGAGACAGCTGGAGCAGCACGTCCACAAAGTCAAGAGAACAGCTGTAAGTTTCACATGTCGCTCACTCTAGTTTGGTATCCTTCCGCCAGGGAGACATTTCTACATAACCAAACATAAAAAACAAGCATTTCATATAACTTTTTATTACACCAGAATTATATCGCAGATAAGTGCAGATGACAGAAAGGGATTCTTAAGAGCATGTGGGAATAAGGCCGCGCTCGTGAGAGTGCCGTTAAGACCATAGATGGAAATGTGGGCGTGTCTTTGTCGACTTCGAAACAGAAGCTAAATAGCTAAAACTAGCATAAATGCCCGTTGTTGACAGTTAAAGTGTTTGTAGGAAGTGTTAAAAGGTTTAAGCTAAAAAATGAAATGATCAGCTTTAATGTAATCAGTGATATTTTTATTTCAGGTTGAATTTTAAGGCGCTGGAGTCGTTTAAAGACAAAACTTAATCGTTATTCGACCCACGTCCATGTCTGCCTGTCTTTCTTTACGGCAGAACTCTCTGTCTAACTTATTAATATAAAGAATTTTTTTTGTAAGGTTATGAGGTTTCTAAGATTTGTCTCCTATGCCCTAAGTTGTACTTCCTGTTTGGTGATCAGAGAGTGAATCACAAATGAGAAATTGAAAAAGTAGATTAAATGATTAAGTTTTAAGTTTAAACTACTCCAGCGCCTTATACCACTTTAGTGCTGTTATTTCAGCAGTGAAAATATAAACTAATCCCAGTAAAAATATTCAGTTCAGCTTTTTTTAATTTAATTATCTATTGGTGCAGGTTTAAATTTAGCAAGTAGCTTATTAGTAGCTTATTTTAAAGTAGATTATCAAATCTGCCACATAATTGTTCATAATATCGATTGTACTCAACCTTTTGATTTTACTTATGGTGCAGGTTAAAACTTCAGGCAGATACTTTAAGTACCGCCAAAGTTTCAATGAATTCTGTCCAGCAGTCGGTTTAAGACGTGCCAATTTTTGACACATGCGCAGTACACTGCCAAAACGTACGGTTTCTATTTTGGCACATAACTGCTCATAATTTTACTTCTACTAAATATTTTTATTTAATTTATGGCGCAGGTTTAACTTCAGGTAAATACCAAAGTACTGCCAAAGTTTCATTAAATTCTGTCTAGCCAGTTTTGCGTGATACAGACAGAAAGTTTTCTGAGACTGTTTTTTCATAGTAGACAATGAGTCTACAAACTTCAGACCTGAGGCAGGAATCAAACCCTTGACACTGGCGGTGCGAGGCCACAGTGCTAACCACTACACCACCACGCTGCCTTATTACCAGACTTGAGAATACATAAAGTATATATAAAGTAGCTATAAATAGTCCAGTGTGGATTAGAGATCTGTGATGCTTTTAGAAAACCAGCCTTGCAGTAGATCAATATTTTTGAGCAGACAGTTTGTTCTATCCTATCCATTAAGTGCTCTGTTCTTTGCACTGCCTTGTGAGAGAGAGGAACCTAAAAAGATGAAAATTATCTGGATATATCAATAATCCAATATACATTGAAGTGTAAAATACTGTAAACTCAAGTGTTCCGCTCTAAACCCATGCCATCTGTCAGTTGGTTTTCTGATGAGTTAACCTTTTACATTGAGCTCATTAGAGCGAAGATTATCTTCATCTTCAGACAGATATAAAAAATGTATGTAGATCAAAACATCATATACATCATACAATGTAATGAAACATCCAGATGGACACTAAGCCGTCGGCCTTGTTTGTCTCTTTCTCTCAATCACAATTGGATGTTTAGGAAACCCTTCATGTACTGTAACTCCCCTCCCAAAAGCCTGATTTTGCCCTGAAGAGGATGGCTAAAATTTGCAGAAAGTTGTTGCAGGTGTCTCACTTTTCAAAATGCAGACCTCTTCTAAACAGTTCAGAACCTGATAAGAAACATAATGGTTTATGCAGCTTATATTAAATTCTATTTTAAAAAGACCTTTACCACATTTTATGGAACCATTCAATGCTTCCAAATTACTGTTTAAGATTACTGCTCACTGGTTTATCTTTATGCTAGGGGCCATCCTACAGGTCTCACTGATAGCTAACTCAACCAACTTATAAACAAACATATTCTTATAACAAACATAATAAATTATTTTGAAATACTATATTAAAAGTTTCTACATAATGCCTTGGTATTACAGTACATTTTGTGCATTGAATTGGCTGGTACATTTTTTAAGCATCTTGGAGAAGCTGCCACAGTTCTGAAAAGTGTGTTATGTAATATGTTATTTTCTGACATACAGATGTTTTTTTCCATAATGTTCATGTTTTGTTGGAAACAGCAATGATTGGAAATGCAGTATTAACTACTAATGCAGACATTGTAAAATAAAAATTTAAGAAGAAATTGTATTAAAAATTTAGTGCGTATTACTGCACATTTTAGGTAAATGCAAAGTTTATTAATTGCTGTTCACATTAATCAATAATAATAATTAGTCAAAGTAGCCAAGCAACTATACAGAATGTCAGTACTAAATAACATTTCTCCTTTTTGTTACATCCAAGTGATTCCACCAGCCTAGTATTTTGCATCCCTTAATATAGATGATAATTATTTTATATAATATTAAATAACAGTAGTGGCACAGTGGCCTAGTGATTAGCACTGTAGCCTCAGACTTCCAGGGTTGAGGGTACGATTCTGGTGGGGTTGGTGGGGTTCCTCCAGGTATTTCGGTTTCCTCTCAGTCCAAAGACAAGCAGATTAGGCTAACTGGTGTTCCCAAATTGCCTGTAGTTAGTGAATGAGTGTGTGAGTGTGTAGGATGTGCTCTGCAATGGATTGGCACCCTGTCCAGGGTGTACTGTACACTGCCTTGTGCCCCAAGTTTCCTGCAACCCTGTAAAGGATAAGCAGTATAAAAGATAAATAAATGAATGAATAAATGAATGAATATAACAGTGGTGCCTGACCTCAATGACTATGTGTTCTTGCTAAACCGGAAATTGCATGTATGAACAACATTTATATCATTTGGCTGTTAACCTACCAAGCCAGTTTTTTGTCACTGCTTTTGCTTTTAACTGACGCTGCAAACGACCAACTACATACGATTTATCACATGTGAGATTTTTTTGCTGTTTTCCTGTGGAAATAAGTAGGTCTTTACTGCATTGAGTGACATTTGTTGCAAGATTATTTCTTCATCTACCACAGGGAAAACCGTCAGAGTCCTAATAAAGTCTGTCTACTCTCAATCCTGGCAACACTTCTAGAAAGTTATTTTGGAAGGTTATGCATGGCCAGACCTCTATTTACACAAATAAGTAGAGGCCCATGTACCAGAAACAGATTGAAAATATGAGATTTCAAACATGAACTTGAAATGCCTGTTAAAATCTGAAAGAATGAATAGATATGTGATCTCTGACTAAAGTAACCAGAAAAACTGAAAATTGTCAGGTCTCTTCTGTTAATATCTTTACCAAAAGGTGCTTAGCCCTTTTTCTTGGAAGGATAAGATTAAATGAATAGAACAGCCTCATTTATTGTTATGTGCTGCCCCTTTCATACTGTCCCAGCAAACATGCCCCCTGAAGTGGTAACTGGGGGATTAAGTCTGTTCCTGGTGGGCCTGACATGACTCTTAACAGAAACTACAATAAGTAGTATATTATAAAAGAACTCTTATAATAAATCTACTCTTCTGGGAAGGGTTTCAAATAGATGTGGAACATGGCTGTGTGGACTTGTGCGCATTTATCCACAAAAGCACTAATGAAGTCAGGCAGTGATGTTGTATGTGGAGTCAGAGTTCCGGTTCATCCCAAGTGTTGTTTGGTAGGGTAAGGTCAGGGATGTGTGCATTTACATTACAGCATTTAACAGACGCCCTTATCCAGAGTGACTTACATTTTTATCGCTTTATACATCTAGGGGTTTAAGGGCCCAACAGTGATAACTTGGTTGTGGGGCTTTTCGAACCTTGGACTATTCGATTACTAATCCAGTGCCTTGACCACTGAGCTGCTCCTGCCGTGCAGAGCCTATTCATGTTATTCCATGTTATTGCTACCTTGGCAAATCATGTCTTCGTGGCATTTACTTTGGGCATTGTCATGCTGGAACAGGTTTGGGCATCTTAGTTGCAGTGAAAGGAAATTGTAAAATAACAGCATATTATTGAGTGCTTCCAATTTTGTGGCCACAGTTTGGGTCAGATCCACATATGGGTGTGATGGTCAGGTGTCCACATGCTTTTGGTTATACAGTGTATCATTACTAATCCTGAAAAAAAAAGTAATGCTGAAAGTGTAGTGCAGACAGGTCAGAGAGAATAACAAAAAAATATTTTATAATGATGCTTTTTGCTGGACCCATAGCCTATAGGCGCACAAGTCTAAAACCAGAGTGTTATACTGTACAACAGAACAAGCTGTAACTGAAAAAAACTAACTCTAGCTGAATTTTAGTCGAACAGACGGTCGTTTTGTCAATCACATTGTTATCGGTTACTGTCTCATCGATGCTTAGAGCTCAGATAATACATTATCAGGTTCCAGTGGTTTAAAACTTACTTTGTAATCTAGAAGTCAAAGTACATAGTGTCAGATAAGTGACTCCCGCTAATCTTATGATGTCATGTAGTAATCTCACATGCTGTGTAACATCTTAGCTTCAGGTAATTTTCTTACCATTCATTCAACAAACAAACAAAAAAACACCAAACCTGGCCATT
The DNA here is from genome assembly GCA_028565755.1 of Dinotopterus cunningtoni. NCBI lineage: Eukaryota > Metazoa > Chordata > Actinopteri > Siluriformes > Clariidae > Dinotopterus > Dinotopterus cunningtoni. The sequence continues at coordinate 18,525,752 of JAOTRS010000004.1, forward strand.
AGTGAATCCAGCAAATCATAAATGCACCCGATTGCACATAAGCCTTGAATCTGTAATGTTTCACTCGGCTTGTCTAGCTTGGTTTTGCACTTTACTCTTTCAAACTGCTCTCTCCCCTTAGTTAGTTTATTTGTCCCATAGTGTGTTATCTCACTTCTATATTAACTCTTGCACTCTCATTTGTCCTTCAGGGCAGAGTGTCCTTTAGAATTTTTTTTAAAGCATTCATTTATCATGCATACATTATCCAGTAATTACAAAAATGTTTCCTTCTTTTCTATGAAACAAATCTGAATTGAACTCTAGTCACTGTTGAATTATGTTTAATGAGTATACATAAGGTCCAGTCTTATTTAGATCACAGATTACTACAGATTTTGTGCGCAAAAAGAAACACTGGCATATGCAATCTTTTCATATTTAATTCAGTGAAAATGGTACACATCAAAAGCTTTATACAGATTTATAAGGGGAAATGTCAGGTACAGGGTCTCAAAAATTTGCTTAAATACACTGCTATTTAACGGATCTTGTTTCTTCAATTCAGAATTGCATTACTTTTTTTGTCTAATTGTTGTCTCTGCGTCTATCTAGAAGTGTCCAGCTCCACCCCTTCACCTTGAAACTCACAACACATGCACAGTTTCAAAAGGACAGGAAAGGGCCAGAAAAAGGGAAAAGCTTGTTAATGGTTTTATTGACCTTGCAATTCACCTTGAAATCACCAGAGGGCTCTAAGAGTTACACTGTACACTGCTAGGTTAAAAACAATTCCAGTGCCTGGATTTAATTATGCAAATTGGTAAGAGCCCTCCATTGGATATGCAGTAATTAATATGGTTCAGCTGGTAAGAAGTTATTTAACCCCAACCATGTCAGAAGACATTGTGATGTTACTCTGATTCAGAAGGGTCAAATTACTGGCTCAACTTACTGAATCAAGAAAAGAAAACGACTGAGGAGATTACTGAAACTACTAAAGAACTGAAAAATGCATTATTGAAATCTGGAAGGATAGTGATGAACCATCATCTTCGAAGAAGAAATGTGGTCTAAAAAACATCCTGAATTATCATGATCAGAGATCTCTCAAAGGCTTAGTGAAATCAAATCCTAATAAAACAACAGTAGAACCTGCTATGTTTAATAGTGAAAGTAAGAGCATTTCCACACACAATGTGAAAAGCATGCAAGGGATTGGGACTAATTAACTGCGTAGCATAAAGAAAACCACTTATTAATGATACTAATTAGAAAAAAGGCTTTAATTTTCTAGGAAGCATAAAGAATATACTGTGGAGTATTGGAAAAACATCATGTAGACTGATGAGTTCATATTTACCCCGTTCCAGAGTGATGATCGCATCAGGGTAAGAATAGAGGTGGATGAAGTGATGTAACCAACAAGCACTTGTCATTTTTATGATATGGGTCTGTTTCTGTTGGTCAGGTCAAGGTTCAGTGATGTGCCCAAAAAATGAGGTTTTTCCATCAGTAGATTTTTTTTCTTTCCTGATGGCATGGGCATATTGCACGATGCACGATGACAATGCCAGGATAAACAAGAGTTGTTCATTATTAAACATCATTTTTAAACATGGATTTGCCAGTTCAGACCTGATCCCCACAGAAGGCTTTATGTAGCAATCCAACTCTCCCATCATCAATATAGGATTTTGGAGGAAATTAATTAAATTGTGGATGAAAATAAATGTTGTAACATTTGCCTAAGCTTGTTGAAACAATGCTGTTGCCGTAATTAAAGCACAAGCCAGTCCAATAATATATTAGAGTGTATGACTTTTATTTCTTAGGCCGGACAGTTTATTTCTTTAAATACGACAACGATGATGATGATGATTTTATTATTATTGTTGTTGTTGTTATTTTTATTGTTATTCTTGGAAAATAATGCGCCATAACATGCATGTTATGAGACATCTTAAGACAAGTGTCTCTCTCTTACTCTCTCTTTTGAATTTCTCACATACACATACAGGACACACACAAAAGCACCACTTGTCATTTTTTTAAAATAAAAGATAGATAGATAGATAGATAGATAGAGCTCCCACATTAATCACGGCTCTACAGCTAATCAGGGACGTCTGTGAGCTCGCGCAAACCGAGGAAGCGGATAGCGCTGTCCTCCGAGTGTGTTACGCCGACCCAAATGGTGCGTGAGCGAGCAGTTCGAACAGATGCGGTTGGCTGGCATCACGTGGTTCGGAGGAAACACGTGATAGTAGTAGCCTTAATGTAAGGGCCCCCTAGTGACGGGGAGGAATTGGACACACTAAGTTCGGAAGATCCCAGGTTCAAACCCCACAACCTCCAAGTTGCCACTGTTGGGCCCTTGAGCAAGGCCCTTAACCCT
>JAOTRS010000004.1:18546618-18570282 GCA_028565755.1 Dinotopterus cunningtoni
GATTTTGAGCCTCCCTTCATTCAGGGACACATTGTGAAACATTTTTAGTTTATGTCTTATGGTGTTGACTCTTTTAGTGTTCATACAAATATTTACCCATTAAGTTTACTGAAAGTAAAAACAGTTGAAAGTCAGAGGACGTTTCTTTTTTTGCTGAGTATATGTACGTGATACTATTTATAAGAACCCTTACTATTTACTATGATCTACCAGACAGACTTTAATAGCCCAGTATTCATTCTAAAGTGGATCAGAGAGAAAGTCTGGAACTAAAACAGAGGGAAGGTTTGTAGCAGGTTGATAACGCTCTGCTGTCTGTATCAGAATGCATTCAAGAAAATCAATTTAGCGTGAACATTAAGAGGCAGTCAATCAGGAATGTTCATTTTTATATATCATATACTGTATATCATGACTAGGGGTTATTCACGGCTCTGCCCACATACATCCACCTGATGATTTGGTAATCAAATTAAGGTATATTATTACCTCACAATATGGCATAAAAGTTGATTACGCTGCCTGCTGTTACATTCTTTGAGGAACGTCTGTGACACACCGGGTACAAACACCAGTAGCAGGCCAAACAGAATTTCTGTTTTAGCTGTCAGAATTAGTTTTAAATTTCAGAAATAATTGTCAGGTGCCTGTTACATATTATATTTAATATAATTAAAGACACTCTCCCAAAACAAACTCTACCTGGAGGCTTTGTTGAGTCTGTTATATAAGTCTTTAATATTTTCTTATTTTTGTCTGTTCTGCAACCTGAAATAATATTTTCTTAGTGTGGTGGCTCAGTGGTGACGGGCATCTGACGTAAAACCTGTGCCAAGCTTGTATGTGCGGAATGGATGGTCTGCTGTGGCGAACCCTTGCCAGGAGCAGCTGAAAGACCAACAACAGTGTTTGTGAAAAGCTGCATTCACAATGAGAATGAGACAATAAACATGAGGATATTGTATAAGGATACTAGGATAAGTATAGAGGATATGTCTATGTTGACAAATACATACACTTACTGAGCACTTGATAATAAAAACCTGTGTACACCTCCATGCAGTTATGTGCCGAAAGTGCAATACGGATACGAGGCAGCAGGTTTGCATAATGTTCACATCAACTATCAAAACAGTGTAAAAATATGATCTGTTATTTTGACTGGTGTGATTGTTGGTAGCAGATTGGCTGGTTTGCGTATTTCTATAACTGCTGATCTCCAGGGATTTTCACACACAAAACAGTCTATCAGGTCAAGATCAACAGAGAATGACCAGACCGATTTAAGCTGACTGAAAAGCTACAATAACTCAGATATCCCCTCTGTACAATTTTGGCAGGCAGAAAAGCATATCATAATGCAAAACACTACTTAAAGCTTGAAGTAGATAAGCTACAACAGCAGACCACATCGGGTTCCACAGTTTACCATCTGTTACTGGCTACTTCCAGCATGAATATACACCCTGTTCACAAAGCAAAAGTCATCTCAAACTGGGGTCATGAACATGACAATGAGTTCAGGGTTCTTCAGTGAACATCTCAGTAGTACCTGCATATGAATCCAGAATCAGAGATTGACCCAGGGTCACGAGGTGCCTGGAGCCTATCCCAAGAGACTTAAGGCACAAGGCAGGCACACACAAAATCAGGGATTCAAGGCATAAATAATAATAAAAAACCTTTGTGGGAGCTATGTAATGCAGTCATATCAATATCCGGCAAACTCTCAAAGAAAAGTTTCCAAAATGTTGTAGAATCCATTACACGAAGAACTGACGCTGTTCTGAGAGTAAAGGGAAGCCCTAACAAGTATCAGTAGTAGTGTCCCTAATAAAGTGATCAGTGATATTATTTGTAATTAGATATACACCGATCACTCATAATATTAACACATTAACATTATCAAGTATACACCAGTAAACTAATGACAGGATTGTGGGCAACCAAGGCCCCCCTTACCGGCGGGGACCAAAGGCCAGCCTGTATGGTCTCGTCCCGCAGAAAGGACAATGCTCCCCCAACCCCAACCCAGCGTACACGGGGCCCAGCAGGTAAAGAACAATAGACCACCATCCCAGCCACCAAATTCCCGAGATCTCAATCCAAATGAGCATCCATGGGATACACATACAACATATATATGAGTGTGTTTCTTATTAGATAAATTGTGGTTTTGTTTATTTGACTAAATTAAGTGTTATTAGTATAGCTGAAATTTAGTATTTTGAAAAATAATTCTTCACTTTTACTTGGGTTATTACATTTACTTAACTCAAGTTAATTATTACCATAGCAGCAGATTACACTTTTTAACAGCACTTCACTACTCTGTAATCTTTCCATCACCAGTACACCTTCAGGTGGTAGGATCACCTCCGCACCACTAGATGGCGAGCTAATGTATGGAGGGCACACCAAATCCTTTTTTTTTTCTTTAGCGCGAGGAAACGGCAAATGTTTCCTTTTCCGGTTTCTCTCTCAAGATGGTAGGTGTTGTTTTATTTCTGTTTTACCGCAATCGAATTAAATCCACAGAAAATCCACTTAAATTTAAGGCGCTTGTTGTGTTTTGGGTTTATATTCGCTTAGTTGTATTGTTTTGTGGGATTATTTGTAAAGTTTAAATTTCATTTATGTGGATATTTTTGCTAGCGCGTAGAGTCCCGGTTCACAGACCGGAGCTGCGCTAGTCTGTGTGTTAAGAGACACATAACCCATATTAAAATAAATGTTTTATTTCAGTTTTTCAAAAATTGTTAGTTATGGTTTATATGGATTTATATATAAAATGAGATTAGCATTAGTTTGCTAATCGGGCCTGTGTTCACACTGTTACACCAGAGTTGTCATTCTCTTCATACTGTATTATAGAGACATTCACACACACAACCTCAGTAGACAACCACTTTGCATTTGAAGCTTGTGTTAAATAAATTTGTTGTGATTACAGGCGGACACAGAGCAGAAGAAGAAGCGTACCTTCAGGAAGTTCACCTACAGAGGAGTGGACCTGGACCAGCTCCTGGACATGTCCTAGTGAGTAGATGATTTGGACTTGTCATTTCTAGAAGAAAATCTAGTTGTTGTTTTTTTTTTTAACACAGTACTAGGATAAACTTTACAATGATATCCAAAATTCTGGTGGACTAATTCATAATTTTAAGTTCTGAATCAAAAGAAGAACATTTAAAATCTTATTACACCATTTACGGAGCAGTTACATGTTGACATTCACTAAACTTTTATGAGTCATTTAAATTATTCCTATAATCTCAGGAGGATAGAGTGTAATAAACAGACTGATAGAATTTCTGTTATTGCGAACTATATCTCGCCACCAAACTCAACTTCAGACTTTAACTGTGTTGCTGTAAAATTGGAATCAAAATAACCGTAACTCGCAGGTTTCAGCTGTATCTTTCTGGCAATTTTTCTTCTTGTTTAAAAATGGTACTAAAAATCACCCATGATTCAGTTTGTCATCTGAAACTGTGCACTCCTTTTTCCTTGTTAAAGTAATCAGGTAATTTTTGTTGCATGGAAAAGTAATTGGCTTCACTGTCTGTTAATTCAGTGAGCAGCTCATGCAGCTGTATGGCGCTCGCCAGAGGAGGAGGTTGAACCGTGGCCTGAGGAGGAAGCAGCAGTCTCTCCTGAAACGCCTGCGCAAGGCCAAGAAGGAGGCACCCCCTATGGAAAAGCCAGAGGTGGTGAAGACCCATCTGCGGGACATGGTCATCCTACCTGAGATGGTGGGCTCCATGGTTGGCGTGTACAACGGCAAGACCTTCAACCAGGTTGAAATCAAGGTGAGGCACGGGGAAACGTTGGGCTTTATGTGAAGTTTAATGTGGATACAGGCTGCTAAACAGGTTATGAGTATGTTGTGGGGATTCAAGCGGAAACTGCTTTATTATACTTTGTTTTATAGGGGGGTTAGAGCAGTGTTAACCTGCAGGCAAATGTTTAGCATTATCAAATGGTTCTTTGATAATTCATGTTAGTTTGTGTCCAGTTATGGTACAATGGAGAAGGGTTTTTTTATGATGCCCAATGTAGGTGTGTGGTGGCTCAAATGGTTTAGGCTTTGGGTTACTGATTGGGGGTTCTGGTCCCAGCACTGGCAAGCTCCCCACTGTTTAAGTTAAGTTTTTGTCACATGTATATTACTGCACAGGGAAATTTTCTTCGCATATCCCAGTGTACCTAAGGTCAGAGCGCAGGGTCAGCCATGAAACAGCGCCCCTGAAACAGATAGGGTTATGGGTCCTTGGTCAACGGGGCCAACAATGGCAACCTAGTGGAGTTGGGGCTTGAAATGTTGACCTTTCGATCAGTAACTCTGTGCCTTAGCCTTCTGAGCTACCTCTGACCCAGCAAGGCTTTTAACCCTAACTGCTCCAGGGGCTCTGTAATCTGGATGCTCTGACCCCTGCTTCATAACTGGGATATGTGGAAATATCATTTCACTGTGCTATAAAGAACATGGGACAAATAATTAAATCTTAATCTCCTTAGGCTGTATTCTATAAACAAAGTTAATTGTTTATTTTATTTAGTTTATTCATGCATTAACTTAATTATTTTCTTTTTCTTGCAGCCTGAGATGATTGGTCACTACCTTGGAGAATTCTCCATTACATACAAGCCTGTTAAGCACGGTCGCCCCGGTATTGGTGCCACCCACTCCTCCCGCTTCATTCCTCTGAAGTAAAACATAATTGATGTAAATAAAAGTGACTTCCATCACATTAAATTTTCTTTCTTTTGTGTTGAAACTCTGACAAAATGTATAAGGGATTTTGATTACTTTATTATTTAATATACAAGCAAAAAGATTTATAACTACAGTAGATAAGAAAAGGTTTTACTGTGGTGTGCTAAATGTAATTTTTGGCCCTTTTAAGGTGGCGATAAAATGAGAATATACATGAGAAAATAGCGCAGATGGGCTTATACTTTAAAGGTAATAAAAGTGGAGATCTGTCACACTGATTGGCAGACTCTGCTCATATCTCATATTTGCCTAGGTCTTCTCTAACAAAACGGATGTCCATATTTGGAGTTGACAAAATGAGATGCGCAATTTATGAAACGGCAGTAGAAAACATCTTGAACTGATTTACTGATCCAAAGCCTGTTGTGGAAATACACGTTGAGAATGATGCACCCTTTCCCCGGGGTAATTTAGTATAACCCTGGACCCTGCAGTGGCAGCACCTCACCACGAGGTGGTACTGTTGAAAAGGCTTTTTTTCCCCCACGTACAGTGAGTCAAAGGCATCTTTGAATGCGTAGTTTTTTCATACATCTAATGGGTTATTAAATTTAGAGTATTATAACTTATTAAAATGTGCAAATAAGACTGATTTAAAGAAAGTAGTTTTTAAAATGATACACACTCAACTTTAATGGGTTAAACAAAAATATCACATTAAATATGGCCATTTTACATTTTTTACCAACTCCCTCCATTCTCACAGGTTGGAAAACTCACTCATCTACAGGTATAAAACAAATTTTTATATTGGGTTTGTCAGCGGTGGCTGGTATAGCGGCTTTTCTTCACGGTGTAACAGTAGGCAGCATTATTATACTACATGGTGGTAATAATAATCTGCCGAAACATTGGAGCAGAGTGAGTAGCGTCAGTGAGTTGACCACATACAGTATTCACAGGTAATGGGTAGCAGGTGGGGGTCAGAATCTGCATATGAGTGGAGCCTCATGGAATTTGTAAATGCCAGTTACCCTAATCTGCATGTCTTTGGACTATGGGAGAAAACCAGAGCATGTGGAGAATGTGCAAATTCCACATGCCACTGTGCCACCAGGAAAAAGCAGCTCAGTTGGGTTTGGGTCAGGTGACTGATTCAACAGTTTAAAAACATTTCATTTCTTTGCTTTAAGAAGCTCTTGGGTAATTTTTGCTGCATGTTTTGGTTCATTAGCCATTGTCTTTACCGTGAAATACTTTCCAATCTGTTTGCAGCATTTGACTGAATCTAAGCACCAAGTACATGTATATATATTTAACCCAGATCCATTTCTTCTATTCGAGAAATTATAGGGCATATAACAGACCAAAAAGAGCACATGGAACACATTTTAAAATGTCACATGATATTGTCCCAGACAATTTTAGGGATAAAAGCCCTACGGGGTATTCCTAATTTGTTTTATATCAATTTGTTAAAGAAATCCAGTCAGAGCAGGTTAAACATAAAATGAGGTGTTATTAAAACATTAGAATAGTTAAATAGGATGGAAGTTATTTTCAGTAACAAAAAACAAACTTGTTAAAATTAACTAGTTGTGTCATGTGCTACCCAGACACACCACCATTTTTAAAATTATGTCATGTGTTCACAGATTTACAGATTGTCACATGACTGCGTTAGGATGTTCATTAGATGTCACTTAGAGACTTCATGAGTTAAAGCCTGGAATCATCCTGCTACTTCTATCAGCAGTCACATCATCAATAAACATCAAAGACACCGTTTTACTGTCAAACATACACTGTCTCCATATACAGTACAACATATAAAGTGATATGTTTTGGAGCTCATGAGCCCTTCCTTTCCTTCTGCATATTCTTCCAATCATTCTGGTACAAGGTACAGTAATCTTGTATCTGAACAAAAAGCTTGAGTGTTACCAGTGGTTTGCTTCTTGAGGTATTTACATTCATGACATGCAATTGTACATGTCCTTGACTCACCAACTGTACTCAACAGACTACTCAACTCTGTTTATCAGTCAGAGTGTTAGTTCTTTGTTAAAACTGAAAGGCTACATTTTTTCATTGTCTATACCACTTTATCCTGTACACAGGGGCCTGGAGCCTATCCCATCAGACTTAGGGCATGAGGTGAGGTACACCCTGGACAGGGTGCCAATCCATCACAGGGCACACACACAAACACAACATGCAATTTGGGAACGCCAATTAGCCGAATGTGCATGTCTTTGGACTGTGGGAGGAAACCGGGGTATCCAGAGGAAACCCACCAAGCACGAGGAGAACATGCAAACTCCATGCACACAGAGGTGGGAATCAAACCCAGACCCTGGAGGTGCAAGGCGACAGTGCTAACCACTACACCACCGTTCCACCTTCAATCACATCTTGTTCATGTCATTTCAAATGTGTGGTAGTGAATGTTGGAAAAATACCTATACTTCAAATACTTGTTCAAATACTTATTGACCTGACTGTTTTCTGTATGAAGTAGAAAATATCACATCTTTTCTCCTCACTATTGAATACCTCTGATTTGCTCTCTTATCATGCCAAATCTAGTAGATCTTTCTCTTCATTGTGTAATCATGTACATTTTATAGTCTTTGGTAGAGTTATCGAGTCTTGCTCTAGGGTTGCAGTCTCAGTTGTCAACCTTGACATTTCGCTGTAGGTGCTGCTTTTGCTAGCATTTGGAATTGCTGTTTCCTGTTTGGGTTTGGAAGCGGTTGCGGGCTGCCAGAGAAAAAATTCATGCAACAACGTATTGACTGTATCGGGGCACTCCATCATCACCATATGGCTTCCATCTTCAATGACTTTCAGGAAGCCCAGAAGCAGTATCTGTCAAGACATTGAGTATAATTTAAATAGTTATGGACGGGTTATAACATTCATATACCATAGATGATCTGAAATATGGAGTGTTTCGATTACGGAGCATTAAAATGTTTACCTCTGCCATGCGCTGGTCCTCTTGTAATGGCACAAACCTGTCATACATGCCGTGTACCAGGAGGACTGGCACAGTGAGTTCAGCATGGTACACTTCATCACCCTCTGGCCAGTACTGCCCGTTCATCATAGCACGCAGCACGAAAGATGATACGTTGAAGGCTTTTTTCTCTTTCAGAAGTTTCTTTTCCTTTGTGCCCTGATGAGCAAAACCAGCCCTAGAGTCCAGAGAATCAGAATGGGAATGATAATATGCTATAACAACTTACATGCTATAAAAGACTTTCTGAGAAAATGTTACTTCAACAAAAATCTTACATCAGGAAGCTCCATGATAGGCATGGAGACAACGAGTGGAGTACACATGTTGGCAGATTGAAGACTGAACAGAGGCTGGGTTCCAGGGCTGTAGGTCCTCCACCGTTAATCATCACCACTTTATGAACCTGATGTGGATACTCATGAGCCAGAAAGGTGCAGAGAGACACACTAGAGGGAAAAGACAAAGACAACACATTTGAAGTAAAACCTTTCCACAACTAATGGTAAAACTAAATTAATAATATTAGAGAAAGAATCAACTCTTTACCCATACGAATGCCCAATAAGAATATTCCTCCGTTTTGCGTATCTCATAAATATGAGCCTTACATCATCAGCAAGGGCATAAAACGTGTACGCAGCTGTGATCTGAGGTGCAGCGCTCGCTCCATGGCCAGCTAGGTCAGGCGCAATCACCTCATAACCCAGCTGAGAGAAATAATCCAGCTGGCTCTCCCAAATATCTATAGAGCCTCCTACTCCATGAATGAAGAACAAGGCCACATCAGGGTGTGTCTCTTTGCACCGAGTGATCTTGCGCTCGCAATCGATCATCACGGTACGCTTGGGCTTGCACCATTTACGCTGTGGCTGTTCATGTGCTACTGCCATGCTGGACTCTACCACCTGTCCTGTTTCTGTGTTGTTGCTGTGCAGCTCCACGGCGCCCTCTCCATTTTCGCAGGCCACACGTTCTGGATGAGTTGCCTCACTCGTGTTTTCAATGAATAACTGTCCGCTGTGATACATAGTGATCTTCCTTTTACAGCTCACAGTAGCCACGTCACCCGTCTCTGGTTCCTCTGTCTCAGCTCGCTGAGGGTTAATATGACAAATACGCATCACTCTACCAGGCTTTACCTCTACAAACTCGAAACGTTCTGCAGGCTCTGATGTTCTAACAGGGACCACAATGTTCGCAGACTTCCCCGATAAACAACAGAGAATTCCATCTATGAAGCCGGTTAGCATACTGAACACCTGTGGCTGAGGGAACCAGTTGGCATATGCAGGTAGCTGCGCTCTTCTGAAATGAGAAATACACACTGTGAGATATTGGTATCAAGGAATAAATTCTCCTACTAATATTCCCCCCTACTGCCATAATATATTAGATTACAGATGATCCCAAACATATGATGGTGTTACATCCTGACAAACCCAATCTCATGTCAGAAAGATGGTAAGATGCATTTAATTCTGCACATCTAACCTATGAAGGGCATAGCTTTAAACTAACCTACCTTAAACCTGCTTAGAACACTCACAGTCATGTGTAAAAGTTTGTACCCCCTCTTTGAATTTTATGTTTTTGTGTAAAATCTTAATAGAAATCATCTGATCATAGATGGCCTTAGTATCAGACAAACAAAAACGTAATATAACATTTTTCACTGTGCCATTATTTATTTAATAAAAAATGAATTAAAAAATTATATTTGGGCAATACTATGTAGCCCCTTACTGCTTCCACAGGATTTAGGAGGGTAAGTTGCAGCCAGATGCTGCTAATCATCAGCACTTGATTAATTGACCATCAGCAGGTTTGGCGGTTTGCTGGTCTGGATCATTCAGGTCTGTGTTAACGCAATGCCAAGAGGAACAGACGGAAGCAATAGTCTTTCTGAAGCAATCGTTGCTGCACATCAATTTAGAAAGGGCTATAAAACCATTTCCGTTTTACACTGAGAAAGATTATTCACAAGTGGAAAACATTCAAGGCAGTTGCCAATCTTCCCAGGCAGCCCAGCGTCTTTCAGTAGAAACACCTCAAGCACAGCAGTGGAGGGATAAAGGTTTGGGCTTGTTTTGCAGGCACAAGGACCTTGACACCTTGCTGTCATTGAGTTGAACATGCACTCCTCAGTATACCATTTTTCTAGAGCAAATGTGAGGCCGTCTGTCTGAAAAGTAAAACTTGGGCAAAATTGGGTGACGCAACAGGACAATGATCTGAAGCACACCAGTAAATCTACATCAGAATGTCTGAAAAACACAAAAATCAAGGTCTTAAAATGGCAGACCAAAAAGGTCAAAGTCCAGACCTCAACCCAATACAGTGATGTGAGAGACAATGATGTGAGTTATTGCTGCTAACGGTGGCTCTACAAGCTAATGAATCATGTGGGTCTGGCAGAACTTTTTGTGAAAGCACAAAGAAGTAAACTTGTCACTGCTGTTGCTGCTGTCTAGCATCTTGAAAGAGTATCGCTTTTCTGGAAACAATCAAAATTCAGAACTTTTTTATTACACGCATATTGCTTTCACACCATCATAAACTCAAAAACTTGTAAGTCAAACAATCGTAAGTCAGACACCTTCTTAGCACCTATTGGTCAGAAAAAACTTACCAATGCTAATAAAGGCCCATTGGGGAAACAACCACTCTGCCCCATGCTTGGGAACGGAGCTGCAGATACAGTATACTGGTTCCATAATATTGCCAGTACTAGTTTACAAAATACTCTGCAGCCAAACGTATCATGTTTTTATAGCAAGATGCATAAAACCATTCTAATTGTAAAATTAAATATGGTTAGGGTTTCCCATGCAGTCTGGGAGCAAGAGACAAATCTTTGCATTTCTCAGTGCATTTTGGGAGCTGTTTTCAAGTCATTTGTGTGTATTTTGAGATGGGGTCGCCACAGCAGACCACTCGATCCACACACAAGCTTGGCACCCATTTTATCCAGGTTTGAGACCAGAACTGTGACCAGTGGCTGGAGTTTGGGCATCGACTGGAAATCAAACCCAGGGCGTCCACATGGCAGGCAAGAAACCTATTACTGAGCCACCAATGTCCTAAATCTCTGTGTCTGATACATTATTTTTATTTCTGTTGTTGCCTTTGAACTGTTAGAAATGCATTTAGTATTTATGTTTTCTAACATCAGAATGCTGTTTGTGTTCTGCAGGGATCAGAATATTCACTTAAACAACATATATTTAATTATTTATTATTATTATTATTTTTTTTCTCATGATCATGAGTCAGGATTCACCAAAATACCTCTCCGGCATAGCATTACACCAAGCTTTAAATTCAACTTAGTGCAAAAATGCAACTGAATCTCTAACCATTAAATAGACATTTCTAAGTTTACAACAGTTAGATGTATAGAAGAAAAGAGAAAAAGAAATATAAGACTACTCATAATAGGGAAACATTACAATATAATAATCCAACCTGGACCTGTTGTTCTGTGGCAGATTTCAACAACTTTATAGCTGCTTTTCTTTCCCGTGTGAAACCTCTAAACCATGTCTATCTGTTGTTCACCTTTAGCCCAAGTGTGTGTATTTCTTTGTTGCTCTACTGCCTGTAAATCTACAGATTAAACAGGGATTACACCTGCAGTCCATCTGCTGCCACAACAAGCAGTACTGGTGCTTCTTGTCTTCTCCAGAAACAATAGCGCCCTCTGGTGGTCAATTGACTGTCCAGACAAAAAGTGGCATTGAATTCCTATTTTTTAATTACCCCAAAATACTAAAATACTTCATACATCCATACATCTAGGAACCTCTGTGGTCTAGCTAGGAACTGTGGAGGCAACTATTGTGGAGGTAAACCTTGTATTTATTCCCATTTTGACAACCATCCTAAACCTCTGGTCAACATTCACACACTATGGGCAATTTGGAAACACCAATAAGGTTAATTTGCATTTCTTTGGACTGTGGAAGGAAACCAAAGTACCCAGAGGAAGCCCATCAAGACTTTCCAACTCCATGCACACAAACCCCAAAACGGGAATTGAACCCAGACCCTGGAGGTGCAAGGGAACTGTGCTAACCACTAAGCCATCGTGCCACCAAAATGCACACAAATCATTCACTGAATAGTTTATTAGGAACACTATACTAATAGTGAATAAGAGGGCACAGGTGGCTCAGTGGTAGGTGTTCCGCCTGCCATGCGAATGCCCAAACTCCAGCCTCTAGAGACAGTGTCGGTCCCAAGCCTGGATAAAATAGGAGGGTTGTGATAGTAAAACTTGTGCTAAGCTTGTGTGTGAACTGGATGGTCTGCTGTGGCAACCCCTTGCTGGGAGCAGCTGAAAGACCAACAACGACATACTAATTGTGATTAAGGCTTCACTTTTTCATCTGAACAGCCTTAGTTCTTCAAGGCATGGATTCCACTTGATGTTGGAAACATTCCTTTGAGATTATGGTCCATGTTCATATGACTGAATCATGCAATTCCTACAGATCTTTTTACAGGCACACTTTCATGCTCTGAATGTTTTCGTCCTACCACATCCCAAAGGTGTTCTGTTAGATTCAGATCCGACCACTGAACTCATCGTCATGTTCATGAAACCAGTTAAAGACATCCTTTGCTTTGACATGGTGCATTACTATAGCGGATGTATTCAGTTGAAGATGGCAAATTGTGTCTATGCTGCTTTTCTGCTCAGCACAATTGCACAGTGATTATATGAGTCAATTTAATCTCGCTAGTCATCTTTCACTGACCTTTCTCATCGACAAGGTGTTTCAGTCGGCAGTAGTGCTGTGTACACTGTTTTTTCCTTTACTGCCCCATTCTGAGTCATCTCTAGAGAGTTATTTTTGTGAAAATCTCTGGAGATCAACTCTTTCAGAAATGCTCAAATCAGCCTGTCTGGCACCGACAAGCATGCCATCCTCCATGACTGGAAAAATGTGGCCCGCTCTGATGAACCCTAATTACCTGCTGAGGCACACAGTCACAGTCATTTGACTCCAACAGCATAAATCTACGGACCCAGCCTTCCTTGATGTAACAGTCCAGGCTGGTGGATGTGGTGTAAGGAAGTGGGGAATGTTTTCTTGGCACACTTTGTCTACATGGACCAGAACGTTTCCAACATCTTGTGATATCCATGCGATAAAGTGCTTGGTGAGGAAGTTTCCTTAAATAGTTTAATTTCAGAACTATGTACACCCCCCCCCCCCCAAAAAAAAAAAAATTACAAAGTGTTTCTAGTAAGTAATGATCACCGAGCCTGCTAAAAAAGCCTAAAGATGTATACAGTATAACCTTGCAAAAGTATTCTTGAATTTAGTGAAACTGATAACTCTGTTAAGCTTCACAAGAGCACCTGTACATCTATTTATAAAAACATCACTGATTCATGACAGGATTTTACAGAGGATATCTGGATAATTTCTTAACCTGGCTTCCTTTTTTTCACCCTTCAAATATACCAGCAGTGTTCCTCATTAAAGAACACCACATGAACCAAACTCTCTCAGGGAGCGCATCTTTTTCTCAGTTTGTTGCCATAAGGCTGACTAAAAAAATTATTTTGAAAATATATCTTATATACATAGAATAAAACAAAACTTTTACATATGACAAGTCCACTCTCCCTTACTCACTCTTAACCATCTCATCCATGTGTGTCCATCTAACACACAGCTAATAATCTGTGTAATCTTTAGATGATCTGTTCAATTCTGCATACTGATTGTATTTCTGTAGTGTTGATCTTGAGTATTAGCTCATACTTACCTGGAATTTTCTATAAAAAACAAATTTTTGTTTTTACTTAAAACATTTCAAAAGTATACTTTTTTTCACATGGTAAATACACTGCCTGGCCAAAAATGTCACACACTAGGATTTCTGTCAATTTCCTTTAGCTTTGATTACATGGTGTCCAGTTCATGTGTGAAAACGATTCCTCATGCTTCCAAAACCAGTCTTTCATAGTCTGAGTCCTGGATAATCCCGTGCCATTGGGCAAGAAAAACTCCACTGACGCAATACTCTGGTAATTCAGTACATTTAGGCCATCAGCGGACTTCATTTTGTTGCCACAACATTACTGAACCTAGACCTGACCAGCTGAACTTACCTATGATAAAACTGCTTCCAGAGGCTTGTACAGTGGTCACTATGCATGATTGGTGCATCACTTCGTGTGCTTCCTTTCTTACCCTGAAGCTTACTGCTCTGGAATAAGATCTATCTGGACTCATCAGACAACATGGCCTTTTCTCCAAAGTCCAATCTTCATGCAACCAAACAAACTTTAGCATTTTTTTCTGATTAGTCTCACCAACAAGTGGGTTGTTTTATGGTCCCACAACTGTTAAGTCCCAATCCTGTAAATTCTTATCACACTGTGTGTGTGTGTATAGAAATGCTATTAATTTCACTATTAAACATAGCTATGTTTTTTACTTTGGATTTTTTTTTACTATGCAAATTCAATTGTTTAAGTGGTCTCCATATATGATTTGGTCCCGACAACATTTCTTTCATAAAGTTTAGATTATCCTTCTAGGGTTTAATGTGTCGAAAAGTTCTTAACCAAATTCCGGTAATTTCGTATCTCCTTAGTTCGTCTCTTTGCTTGACGCAGCCCAATATTTTCACCCTTAGTGACTTTTTTCGCCAGGTAGTACATAGTAAATGAAGTATAAACGTCATTTTTTTAAAAAAATCCCTAAAAAGGAAAAAATAAAATAAAATTTAAAAGAACAAAAATTCTATTAAAACAGCATTAACAATTGGTGGCTGTATATGTAAGGTTATCGTGTGGTCAGTATAGATCATATCACATGTAAAATTCTTTTAACAAAGTATAAAAAAAAGAAAGAAAAATACTCTATGTACCCATAAACACTTTTTAACTATTAATGGTGTAAGATGCTTTTTTTTTTGTCAAACTCTATTACCTTATCAATACTAGAGCTAATTACACATGGTTTAGCCAACATTATTGGCTTGCAAACTTTTAATTACACAACAAACACACAACAAAACTTTGCATTGAAGAGGGAAAAGGAGCACTTAAAGAGAAACTACACACACCTTAGCTTTCCTCACATTGCATTTCCCAGTGGTCTAAAAACCATTAATGGGACATATTAGTTTTTTTTTTTAAAAAAGCAAAGGGCTACATGCAGAAAACTCTTTTAACAGATGTGTTACAAACATATCGTCTGAATCGTCTGTTACAAACATATCCTCTGAATGTTTTTTTTTTCATTCATACATATACAAGGAGATAAAAGGTTGTAGTGTAGCTCTGATTAGTGCTTGAAAGCCAAGCGAAGAACCAGAGCATGGCACTGAATTCTAATATAAAATAAACCTTCTTTACTATTATCCACGTACAATCAACAACCTGAACTAGTCGAGCACACAGGGCTTTCAATCATATTCTTAGTGGATGACTGGATATATATATAAATAAAAAAAGAATCTGCCTCAGAATCTGCAAAGGGACTAAATCAGATGGAAAGCATTTAATATTTTACCTGACCATCATTTATACATTCAAGAACGGACCAAAATTTGGCTGAATCCTAGATAATGAGTGTTTTGTCGTTGTTGTTTTTTTTTATTTTCAAAACAGTACCACTGAAACAACTTTCAATTTTCAAGACATGATCAATGCAAATAAAAATGATCAAAGTCTTAACAGTGCGTTCATGCACAATTAGGCACACGCTAGGAAGATACTACATCACTTACACCAGTACTCCTATGTCTAAATTTGCCCCTCCCCCCAAAAAATATTTTCACATATCTATAAACTGCCCGTCAGTACAGGGAAGGGGGAAAAAAAAGAAAAAAAATCCACAGCTGAGCTACTGGGAATGACTATTAAACTGGACTTAAAATCTGCACACACACAGACACACATATCCACGCACAACACTGTGTGATGCAGGCTAAAGTTTGCCACGCACTGCCAAATTCCTTCACGGTCAAGTCAGCAGCCAACTCTCCCTACATTACCTGAGCAAATTTCAGTGCACCAGGTCGACAGATTCGGGCAGTGGAAGCTAATAGCGATCCTAAGTGTTTATCACCAGGCTGCAAGGATGCACGATGGGACAAGTTTGACAGGAAGCGCTGAATTAAAAAAACAAAAAAAAATAACAAAACACCATAAAAAGGTCTCACTTTTCGCTTTCATTTTTTAAAGCCAGTCTCATGTGCAGGTGTCTACAAGAAATGTAGACCATATTTTATTCTGAAAAGGCTGTCATTTTTTTTGTGCCTGTCCCTGTGCTGTTTGGTAACAATCCAGTTTAGGAGTCTTCATTCATTTCCTGACTGTCGGTCCGTGCGATTTTGCGCGAAGGTGCAGGACTCCCTCCTTCACCCTGCTCTTGCTCCCGTTCCCGCTTCTTGGCTGCGTTCTGCACACAAACACAAAGTACAAAAAAACAAAAAAAAAAACAAAAACAAAGTTACTTAGAGCTACAGAATTGGATTACAAAACTGCAATGTCACAACACAGCTTTTCAGTTATGGACAAGATTCGTCGCAACATCAAAATGGGCTGCAAAAATGTGTAATGCAATACAAATTTCCAAGCAGAGAAACAAGTCGCACTGAAACATAAAACCTTCATTGCATTATTCTGTGTGCTGCCTGATCTCTTCAGTGGTAAAAAAACTGAACTGCATTTCCCATATGGCTCTTTCAAGTGCATGTTCATTCGTGAGAGGGCTTTGTACTCGAATAAACAGAAAAAGGATCTGACTGCGTCCTGGAGCTAAGCCATCACGGCCCAGGGTGCTTTACCATGCATATAAGATGATGATCTTGTACTTTTGTTCTCTGATGGTTTGTGACTGCAGTCGCTCAATAGTTCAGAGCTGAAATTCTCACAAACAGTTTTGTACCTGAGCCTCCAATAATGAAAGTGGACTCCATATTAACCTCTCCTGTTATGCTAAACTTCCGCTCTCCTAACACACAGTATGACAGCCGATCGATTCCTCCTATCGGATATCACTCAGACGGGTGCCCTGTTGAGTCTGGCTCCTCTCAAGGATTCTTCCTATTGTCATCTCAGGGAGTTTTCCCCTGCCACTGTCACCCTCCACTTACTCATCAGGGACGATTTGATAATTAAAGTTTATACATATTTCCTTATACTTTTTAACTCATTTCCTTTCTTTTTTTTTTTACATTTTGTAAAGATGCTTCGCAATAATGACCAATGTTAAAAACACTGAATATAAAAAGATGGGTGGCACGGTGGTGTAGCGGTTAGCACTGTCGCCTTGCACCTCCAGGGTCCGGGTTCGTTTCCCGGCCAGGCTCGATTCCCGTCTCTGTGTGCATGGAGTTTGCATGTTCTCCCCAAGCTTGGTGAGTGGGTGGGTGTATGTGTGTGTGCCCTGCGATGGATTGGCACCCTGTTCAGGGTGTACCCCACCTCATGCCCTAAGCCTCCTGGGATAGGCTCCAGGCCCCCCACGACCCTGAATACAGAATAAAGCGGTATAGAAGATGAGTGAGTGGGTGAATATAAAAAGAATGCATGAGTTTGTCTGTGTTTCTTAAAGAGTCATGTCCCACCACTAAACGTTGATATGATCAAAACATCAATTGTCAGAATAGGGGAAAAAAATTACAGTGGGGGAAAGAATGAATAAAAATTACACAGATAGAAAGTGAAAGTGAAAAAGTATAATCTCTTTGACTGCAGCATGTCTGTTTTTGATGCCAGATGGGATGCAGACCCAAACTGCCTCGTGTAAACAGTCCAGACTGGTGGAGGTGGTGTGATGAAGTGGGGAATGTTTTCTTGGCACACTTCAAATCTGTTAATACCAATCAATAATAGGCCTCATTACTTCAAATAGGATGTGATCATTGTTTTTGAACATGTGCATATAATGTGCAGCAGGATTTTCCCCCCCTATCTCACAGTAAAAGTCGTTTCAAACCAGTTTCATCTGAATCCAGTAGAAAACATTTGGCACGTGGTGAAAAAGAAGATTCACAGCATGGAAATGCACCTGAAAAATCTACAGGAACTGCGTGATGCGATCACGTCAATCTGTGAGAATCTCGAAGGAACGTTTCCAACACCTCGTGGAATTAGTGCCATGACGAACTGAGACTGTTCTGAGAGCAAAGGGAACCCCCTAATTGGTATTATTATAGTGTTCCTGCTGTGCTCTGTGAGTCCATGTATTCGCTTTCCTTTGCAGTTTTCTGCATGTCACAAATAAAACTCACCACCCTCTGTGGATTGCATTTCATGTTTTTGCAGCCGACGATTGCTTTTACTCAGATCGGTACCTTTTTTATTACTTATTTATAACTAGGGATTTGTGGAGTCTCACTGCTGGCTGCAAATGGAAAACAAAAACAGAGAACTTGCTCTCCATCCTGAAACGGGTTGTTCAGGTTTCTCTTTGTGAATTCCTTAACAATAACGCTGTGATTAAGTCGTTAAATTGAATCAGGTGACGAATATCAGAGTGCTAATTACATTCTAGGGTGTGCGTTCAAATTACATGTTGCACTAGAATCTGCAAATTAAAAAACATTCTGCTAGTCTCATAATAAATATCAGTAAGACCTACAACTAATGCTGATGGAGTATGGTTATTAAACCCATAGCTTTGGAACTGTGTGGGGATGACTGCGAACGTATCAGTTATAAAGTAGTCACGTTATAGCTCTTCACGTTATTTCATGTAATCTTCATTTAGCACGTTTATGGAGCTTCAAGAATTTCACGTTCATACTCAGCGCTTTCATTCTAAAGACAGCAAATAGAGCAGACATTAAACCAAACGACTATCTGGCATAGACAGAGATTTTGATTGCCGAGTGTGCACAGGTAAGCTTGTAATCATAATGGCTTATACGCACACACTGATACTGCCTGCTGAAGTAAATTCAACAATGCAAACAATCTCATTTAGATGCAAATACCTTTTTGTCCCACTGTTGGTGGAGGTAGCGCAAAAGAATGTTTGTTTTCTCTGTGACGATAACTGTGAAGAAAGGGCACAAGAAAGGACATTTATTTATCAATAGATTATCCACTTATCCTCCACATATGCAATAACACGTCACCTGAACACTTACTCTGCTCTGATGGATATTCCCGTGTTGGCAGATAAACTGACGGCCTTCTATTCTGTAACAGATTATAAATACTTTGAAGATACAATTCACAATTGTACGAGAGGCGTTCAAGTCAAACCGGGACCTCTAAATAACAGAACACAATTATTAGAGTAAAACTAGCTTTTTTCCCCCTCTCTATATAATCCTCTGCTACAATAATGCACTTATACCAAAGTTTCACTAGTGCTTGGATACCATCAAAGTACAAAGTTTTCTCAGTAAGCCGGAGCCATGATCGGACTGCCCGGCCTTCCGTGTCAAAACGTTCCTTTAACTCACTGGAGATTAGCAATCTTCTGTTACAATTAAAGGTAGGAGCCCTGTCGGTACCCAACATGCCTTTTGGAGATGCAGGTGTTTGTGAATGACTGTGTGCAGTTCCTACAGACAGATACATTTATCCTGCAAGTTGACAACAAGTTATCTGTAATTTATTTTATTTTTATTTTTTACAGATGAGGCGTTCTAATCACTGAACGTAAACAACTGTACTGGTCTCCGAGCCAGCTCAGCTGGGATCGACATTTACAGACGTACTGACTTCTTTAAAACATTTACACCTCATCACCGTACAGCCCTTGAAGTCTTCTGTAAATGTCAATCACTTTTACATTTTCATTGTTCTGCTCATGAGATGACTTATCCCGGGTTGACTCGAATGCCTCTCGTAATTAAATAAAATTGTAGGCACAACATTCACATCATATCTACTGCAGACTGGTATGACCAAAACCACATCTGTCAAAATGTGACGCTCACTAAGGCAACATAACAGTGAGACAATATCACATTTTTAAATCGGTAAAAAAATAAATAAATAAATAAATAAATAAATTTAAAAAATACCTACCGATGCTTTGCACACAGAGTCTGCATGGAATCTACTGAAGTTGGTCTTGTTGTAAACAGGGAGACCTTTTAAGAAATCCGCCTGGGAATGACAGAATTGTTATATGTAGGAAATTTTACATTAGGACACTCAATATATGAGGGTGAACTGAAAAACAACAAAAAACAAACAAACAAACAAAAAAACAGTAGATGCTTTTATATGGACCCTAACATCCCACTAATAATCAAAATAATAGCACAGTCCTAATAAAACCTGATTCGGCCCCATCAGAGTGAATTATCAACTCGAAAGAGAGGGTGATGTAAACCTTTTATGAAAAATATTAGCCATGTGAACACTTGATCTGAATGTTTCTCTTGCCGAAATAAAAATATTTTTTCTGCGCATTTTTGCCTTACATGGGGAGATTACAATCGAGTTGATATATTTTCTGGGAGTGAAATTCCTGACTCTGTGAGAACAAATCCACTAATACGGTATCAGGTTGAGGTAGGAGCACTGATTTACCTCCTGATTGACCTAGATGGGAAGCCTAAAAGAACCTCACTAGAGGTGAAAAAAATCCCAACAACTTCTTTTTCTGTTATATTTCCAGCAGAACATGCCACTTTGCACACAAGGCGCATCTTATCGAATCAGCATCCATGTAAACAGACAAGTTAGAATCTTTAATTGAAGTAATTTCAATCTGCTTAAAAAAAATTGCCGGTTTAAACGTAATGCTAACTCGCCACTACAGTACAGCATGACCCACATCACGGGCGGAACAATCAGTATTTAACTGGACAAACAAAAAAACTAGTACAGGATGAAACATCAAACTCGTTTTTGATATGTTTAAGTAAAATTAACAACAATAAAAATATCAAATATTACCTTAAATACCAATTTTGATTTCACAGGCACTGTTCTGTGTGCAGGCCAAAAAAAATAGTCGCACACTTTAAGCTTTCATTAAATCACCTTTAGCTTTGATTACAGCACACAACGTGGTGATCAGTTCACGTGTGAAAATGATTTCTCATGCTCCCAGACACACACGTTCACATTTTGAGTCCTGGAATATGCCTGTGCCATCAGAGAAGAAACAAACCACTGATATGATAACCTGGTCATTCAGGATATTCAGCTCGTCGGCTGACTTTATCTTATAGCCACATAACGTTGCTGACCAACTAAAGCAACCTCAGATCATAACATTTCCTCCAGACGGACACTATACATGATGGGTGCATCGCTTCATGCACTTCCCTTCTTACCCCGACGCACTATTGCTTGCTCTGAAATAGTGTCAAATCTGGACTCATCAGACCACATGACCTTTTTCCATTGCTCCAAGGTCCAATCTTTGTGCTCCTTAGCAAACTGAAGCCTTTTTCCTGATGTCTCATTAACAGGTGGTTTTCTTACAGCCATACAGCGGTTTAGTTCTAAGCCTGAGTTTTTACATTGTGTGTGTATTAAACATAGCTATAATTTTTACTGTTTATTTTTTTTTGACCATGCAACTTCACCAAGTGTTTAAGTTAACTCCATTCATGTTTTTTTTCTTCTTTTGACCACATTTTTTGTTGACAATTAATGGTTCAGCACTATCATTCCAGTTCCAGGTATTTCCTTAGTTGTTGTCTTTGCTGGATGAAGGCCAGTAATTTGATCCTTCTGAAATGCTGACTTTTTTCTCATTTTGACAGGGCAGTGTATTATAAGCAAACATTCGCAGGGATGGGTCCACATGAGAATATGATTCAGTAGTGAATAATTGCTGTATATTAATCAGAGCTCAGAGTGACGTACAGGCCATTTAAGAGATGCACACAGATAAGCAACAAACACTGTGATCATATTTATTTTTTATAACATATTCACTCTGGTTCTCAGTCCTCGGGTTTATTTATTTATTTGTTTGTTTGTTTGTTATAGCCAGAGATAAAGCCGGTTTGTGTTTTTAGATCAGCCTGGGCGTTTCCAATATCCAGGTATAAGAAAAACTGCTTAATATTTATTCAAGAAACGTTAAGATACAAAGTGTAAACAGTACATTTGCGTACAGTTTATACATTATATATGATTAAAACTATGGTGTTGTTGATCTGCTCGAGTCAGAAACACCACAGACAGCTGAGAAATCCAGAATGATAGCAAGCAGCTGGCTTAGCTCCTATGTTACTAGAGCCACTGCTAACGTAAACAACATGCTCATTTAAAAAAATATAAATATATATTAGCAGAATTATTTGACATGCTCATACTAACGATTTTACGTGATTACAGCTAATCAAATAGGCCAGCGCGCGGATGCACGCGCACATACACAACCAACCGGCTAACCCTAGCAACGTTAGCCAAGTTAGCTTGAGATATCACGTAGCTCACTATGACAAAATAAAATACAGCTCTACGTCAGGTAGCGATTATGTCTCTCTCTAAAAGAAAACAAAAAAATCTATTCACTTACTTTATCCATTGTGAAACTGCAATTAGGATCCAAGAGCCCTGGAAACCCCCAGCACTCGCCGCTATGCTAGCACAGCAGGATTACACGGCTAGCTCGTGTAGCTAGCTCACACAAGCACAGGGCCAAAACTAATTTTATACCGACAGATTGTTCACCCGGCTCGCCTTCAGATAACTGAGGGATGTAGGCAAAACAATTCCGAGTCTTTCTGTCGTGTCTGTCAAATTCACAGAAAACTAACAATGAAGAAATATACCCACAAACAACACTTAAACAACAAACATTAAGCGGACGTGTAAGTAGCCGATAAACTGAACCTAGCGGAGAGCGGTGGGTTGCCAGGTGTATGAAATGTACACACATTCTTCATGTGGAAGTCGCCATGACTTCACAGACAAAAAATATTTATTTATTGGTTCATGATTCATAATAATTAAACAACACGTTTTCAATCAATTTATTATCACTTTTACATTATGCACAATTAAATTATTATTAAGTCATGTTACAGCTGTAACTTTACTGTCTGGCCAAAAACATCACACACTTTAAGATTTAATTCAATAACCTTTAGCTTTAATTAGCGCACACAACGTGGTGGCAAGTTGAGGAGTGAAAATGAATCCTCATGTTCCCACAACCACTCTTTCACAGTTTCCAGTCCTGGATTATGCCTGTAAAATCAAAGAAAAAACTCCATACATGTGACAACTTGGTCATTCAGTACATTCAGGTTGTCAGCTGACATTTTTTGCCCCATAACATTGGGCAACTGAAGCAACTCCAGATCTTCAGTTGCCTCTTCAATGGAGGCGTCTGGAGGCTTGTACAGTGGCCACTATGCATGAGGGGTGCATCACTTCATGTGTATCCCTTCCTACCCTGACGCGTCCGTCACTCTGGAATAGGGTCAGTCTGAACTGACCGCATCAGATCACATGACCATTTTCCATTGATTCAAAGTCCAATCTTCTGCTCCCTAGCAAACTGAAGCATTTTCTTCTGATTAGCCTCTTTAATGAGTGGTTTAAAGTGTTTTTTCCTAGTGTTTTTTACTTTTAAACATAGATATGGCATTTATTGGGGCAGTCATGCATCAGTGTGTTAGGGCTCTGAGTTACTGTTTGAGCCCCAGCTCCGCCTCTGCTGTCGGGCCCTTGAGCAAGGCTTTTAACCTTGTCTGCTCCAGGGGCGCCTTATACTGTATAATTACTAACAAAGCTGGGATATGCAAAGAATTAAGATTTTCACTGTGCAGTAATGTATATTTGATGAATATAGGCTGAATTTATTGTCATTTTTTTTACCATGCAACTTCATCAAGAGTTTTGATAATGCATTAAGGGTTTTTTCTTTTAATATTTTTTTTGGGTTTTTTCCAATTTTCTCCCCAATATTAGTCGTAGCCAATTCCTCCCCGTCACTAGGGGGCTCCCACA
>JAOTRS010000004.1:18584176-18601052 GCA_028565755.1 Dinotopterus cunningtoni
GGAGTGTGACTGTTTGAGGTTGTGGACAGGTGTCTTTTATACTGATAACGAGTTTAAACAGATGCCATTAATACAGGCAACGAGTGGAGGACAGAGGAGCCTCTTAAAGAAGAAGTTACAGGTCGGTAAGAGCCAGAAATCTTGCTTGTAGGTGACCAAATACTTATTTTACTAAGGAATTTACCAATTAATTCATAAAAAATCCTACAATGTGATTTTCTGGATTCTTTTTTCCCTATTTTGTCTCTCATAGTTGAGGTATACCTATGATGAAAATTACAGGCCTCTCTCATCTTTTTAAGTGGGAAAACTTGCACAATTGGTGGCTGACTAAATACTTTTTTGCCCTACTCTATCTATCTATCTATCTATCTATCTATCTATCTATCTATCTATCTATCTATCTATCTATCGTTAACTAAACCTGAATGACCTTTATGAGCGTGACAATGATGTAAGAAGCGAAAATATGATACCACCAACCTGAAGCTCAAAGCAGATGAGCATGGCCAGGAAGACAAAGCAAAGGCAGAAAATACAGACAGGAAAGCTAACCAACCATCTAAACACCCTCCGCCTCCAAGGTGGGTAATAAAACTCCTCGCAGCCCGTCACGGGACTGCACCGTTTCACACCCTGGGAGAGAAAAAAGGGGACAAAAAAGAATATGGGAAAGAAGGGCATACACTACAGCTAACCCTGGAATAAAATAGTGCCTAATTTTACACTGTCCTATAAAAAGGTCACAATTAGGGGTCGTGATGAAAAGATGGTGACTAGACGGTACATTGTGATAAGGAAGTTGGAAATAATTATATCTTTTATCTTATGCTGTGCTGGTAAAGAGAATGGTACCTTTGATGCTGTTAAACCCAGTTATGAGATTTGTAAAACAGAACAAAAAGAGGCTATTTAATAACAAAAATACCTCCCAAGCGTTAAATTAAGGCTATGGGGAATCCTCTTGAAGTCGTATAACTTTAGAAACAAATTGGTCTCAGGTTTCCTATCAAATAATTTAATACTGCCACTTTAGATGGCACTGTAGAGCTATTTAAAGCATATTTCAGTTTCCATACAGATTTTGTGATAAACTAAAATCACAATAATTCATACATTTTTTATTTATTTAAATAATCCTCCAACAGCCGCATTAAACTGTTGAATTACCCTAAACTGAGGCCGTGGCTCCTCAAGTGATTCGGCTGGTGTGTCCAAGGTGCCCCATCTATAAGCCAGTTCCGCCCCTCTTCGCTTCCATCTCTCCAGGAACAGCGTAGCCCACACCACGTTAAAGAGGGCGAACACTACACAGCATATATCTCTGCTGGTCTGTGTGAGAAATAGTACCGGCATCGTCAATTAGGTGAATGGAAGAAATAGAAAGAAACACAATCAACACTCATCGTCCATTTTATCAGGAACATCTGTATGTCTTATTCCTGGGATTATTTAATCAGCCAATCCTGGGGCAGCATCGCAGATAGGGGTACAAAATTTTATTAAAAAACAAAACAAAAACAAAAAATATCCTGATTATTTAAACTGTGACATTTAAGTATTAAATATTCCATTTTGTATTTAAATGTTTTTTTTAGGATAACACCAAGTAATTGGACAAATAATCTCTTTAAGAGGTTATTTGCTAATATTTATTTATAAAGTCAAAGAAAAATAAAGAAATACTTAAATTATTGGTAAACCCCACATGAATTCCCAACTTTGCGTATATTATTTAATTAATTCATTTATTCATTCATTAACACATTCACATAGCACACACGCATACACACTATGGGCAATTTGGGAACGCCAATTGTCCTAATCTGCATGTCTTTGGAATGTGGGAGGAAACCAGAGTACCTGGAGAAAACCCACCAAGCAGAGAAGAACAAGTTGAACCCTTAACTCTGGAGGTGTGAGGCTACAGTGCTGACCACTACACCACCATGCCACCTATGCATATGTTACCTGTAATAAATTGCAGCCTTTTGCAATGAAATAATTGCACAGGTCCATATTGCAATTCTGTGCAGAAATAATCGCAGTTCATAAAAAAAAAAAAAATCAAGAGTCAAGTCAATAAGAACTTCTTTTTTTGCACCATTCTGTATTAATTCTACAGCCAGAAAAACCCAGAATGTTTGCATTTTCAAAAACAATCACACCAGGTTATCTCAGACTGGCAATCACACCACAGCCAAAGTCCAAGATAACATATTTTCTCCATCCTAATGTTTTTGGTAAACACTGACCGACCCACTTGATCTGTATCTGCATGACATTCTGCACTGACCTGCGCCACAACTGGCATGAATGCACAGGTGTACAGGTGTTCTTAATATATTGGATGGTGAGTGTACTGTATATGTGAACATACAAAATGCACTTGCACTAAAAAAGCAGCTCAGTAGAGAGTCAGGTCTAAACAATAATCTTTGAATCTTCCTGAATTGTTACCTGATCAGTCTCAGTCAGCATCCACAGTACGAATCCTATCACAGCAGGATACAGCATAGAGGTTGTGTAAAAACCCAGCCAGGCAAAGTACATGGCGATCTTCACTCCAAAGTAATCACATATATCATCTAACGGAGGTAGAGATGAAAAAAACACAGAGCATATGTATGAGAATGGTAATAATACAATTAACACACCATCATCAACAGCTAATGTGTGTGTATGTGTGTAAATATCACTAGACATGTAGCATGTAGTAGAAAATGACAAACCCAGGGGCTGCTTCTCACACACAGCTTGCACCCACGATTTCATCAGCTGGCCCAGAATTCTCTGCTCGTGTAGGGGGAAGACTTGTTGGATCACACCTCGTGCCTTTAGCTCTGGGACTGTAATAAACACACAGTTTAGAGTTACACACGGCACACACACGCATCGCACCTCAGGAACAGTGGGCGGCTTTTAAGACTACGGTACAATTGCTTTAGTTCTCTCTTTGACAGATGAAGAATTTTACTGCAACGGAAATAATATGCATAGATATGACTTTGAATTTCAGTCACTGTGGATCTATTTTAGGCAACGCCGACCACATCAAAGCACAGAGTGAACACGTACTTATGGGCTGCCCTTCAAGAAAGTGGATGTTGTGAAGGACCTCCCCTGGTTTGGCTCGGAGATTATCCAGCCAGTATTTGATTATGTTCTGGCGTTCCTGTGGAGGTTCAGAAACAGAAAACAGTTTACAATTCTTTTATTTTAGTCTCCTGTAATGGAAATTTCCTTTGAGCTGATGGTTATGATTATAAGTTACAATAACCTGATATTCCTCAATGCCTCCATTTATTTGTGATAAAAGTTTTTTTTAATATAATACAGCAGAATACACAGAGGAAGCAAGAAGGATTTGTTGAACCACCTGTGATGTGAAGAAGCACAATTCACTCTCAATGTTCTCATAAATGTAGTCCTCCTCACAAGAGAAGTTGCGTGATCCACCTCCAAACTCTGGCTTCACACCTTTCCGTAGACCCATCTCCTCTGCTCCTCGCAACAGACTAAACAAAACAAATGTATTAAGCAAAGAACAGAAAACACTCACGTCTGATCCACATCTGTGAACACTCTCCTCTTTGAGCAACCTGGATTCAACCGGTATAATAAATAAAACGTTCACACACTTATTTCTTATAAATTTAGTGTCAAAGGTACTAAGAATACTTAAAATACTAGGAGTGTCCTGATGGAGGCAGAATCCATCCCTGCATAATAATTTGCTAAAGCCTAGATAAAGATCATGCTTCGAGATGAACAAGCATCTCTGTTTCAATATGCAGCTTTATTTGGTAAGGCACTGCAGCATGGCTGATGTTCTGTGAAGAATTTATTTTGTACCAGAGCATCATCAATCTGCTCAGCCATCCTCTTGCCGTCGGCACTGCACAGGAATAATATATGACTGTCACAACTTCTATTATCATGCAGAAGGTCTTTCAGACTTCAGATCTCTCTCAATTTCAGTATGGGTTACATGAAAATGGTGGCTGCTTAACTGATTTACAAAAGTATATGATATATATGTGTACCATGATAAGCCATAACATTATGACGCAAAAACCTATTCCCGGGATTATGTAGGTTCTCTTGCTCACGCACTGTTGGGAACGGTGTATCACTTGCTTGTGTGTGCTCACAGACGCTGGTGATTGGCTTTGAGTCACGATCGATGTGCCTCCCATCTCTCCCCTCTGAGATAGTTTGGCCAATCAGCTCTCTCTAGGCCCCCAGCTGTGAGAGGCTTCAGCATCACCTGGGATTCAACTTAGGGCAGGCACTTTACCAATGCGCCAATTGGGGGCCGTGATCTGGGTTGTTTGGAGGTCTGTCCAGCGACCTTAGGCTCTTTGTCTGCGGTGCCCCATGCATGGTGGGCTGTGGTGCACTGAATGATCTGGTGCCTTTCTATCATGGCCAGTATTTTTCAGCGATTTGTGCTTCATTGGCTTTTCGGTAGGATGGGACTAGACGGACTGGCCTTTGTTCCCCACGAGTATGGGTGATGATGTTCGGGTAAGCCTTGAGTTCCCATGATCTTATCACCAGTTTACTGATCTATAATTGTTAATCAATGTTAATGTTATGGCTGATCGTTGTATACCTAAGGCATGTAAGAAATCTCATTGTCAAAATGTATAGAACAGGATGGGGGGGGTAAGGTAGAATTTTCCAAGACATTAAAAGAGACACTAAAGGCCATCATTAACCAATTTCAAAAATGGTGATGTTACCAAGAATAAGACGTCTCTCCAAAATCGCTGAAAGACAAGAAGTGCTATGGCAAGCTGCCTAAATAACCCAAAATTATGTAGAGTAATGAGCTTTGGCCTAATAAGACCAAGGTAGAACGTCTACTGCATAATTCTAATTCAGAAAACAAAACACCTTATCACCCATGGAGGTGTGGTGGTGGTGGCAGGGTAGTGGTGTCTTGGGGACTGGGGACCTGATGAAGATAGAGTGAATCATAGATACCTCCAAATACTGATCTATTTTGGCAAAAAAAAAAAAAAAAACTATGAAAAACCTACAGATCTCAGGAAGACAGCATAAGAGGAATACACGACCCATCCCATCAAGTCAAGCATCACGTCTCACTGGTTAGTTTTGGGCAACTTTGTTGATGAATACCTTATCTGATCCTTCAACAGAATCGAGAAAGTTTTAATCCTAAACATTATTTTAAAGCACTTTAATAACCACTGGTTACTCCAGTTGTGATAGAAATACATGCATCGCTATAAAACCGCGCTCCTGGCGAAGTTATTTTTAGGAGTAGCAGGGAAATCCTGGTGTCAAAATGAGTCTGAGGGTTCCCTCTTTTTTTTTTTTTTTTACTACCTCACAGGAATGCCTCACAGGTGTTCCCTTGTGGGCATATCTCAGGAACCAGACATGATACAGTAATAAACTTGGTATCAAAATTGTGCTTAATTGAAAATGGTGCTTAAATGAAAATGTGCATAACTCAAATCACCCAAAATGTGACCTGATTTTTTTTGTGATGGGTCACGTATAAAATGTACATTTCCAGCACAATAACAACCTAAAGCAAAAGTCAACAAAGGAGTGGTTTCAGGAGAAGAAGAACAAGAACAAGATCAACTTTTTGAACTGGGCAAGTCAGAGCCCAGATCTAAATCCTATCAAAAACCTGTTACTTCACAGGTTTTTTATAGGATTTACTGTAGATCTGGACTCTGACTTGAACTTGAAGTGAGCTGTGTACAGGAAATATTCTTCCAAGATGATAGACCTGGAGCATTTGGGGAAAAATTGATAAAACTTTGCCTAGTGTTTTTTTCATTGAATTCTGTTGGGAGCTGTATCACATTAAAGGTGTAAAATGGTCTGACATGATTTATCATCATACCTTCATCATAAAACTTGTGTGACTTATTAAAGGGATAAAACTAGTCTGTTTGTGTACTATGGTGCAATTGCATGGATCCACTGGATCCACCCTGTAGATAAATACAAAAAGGCACAGCAAATCAATACTAAGTTATTCTGACTGACCTTTATCCTATGATGAAACACTTCTATCCTAATATAAAGATCTCTTCGAAGATGACAAGACAATGGCCCGTAACAACCACCGATGTAATAACTGCCCACCAATGTAAAAAACAAAAAAAAAACAAAAACAACAACAACAACATAAATGTAATAGAAATATGCAGCTTAATCTGCAAATTTAAATGTAATTCTCCCATAAATGTAATAAATTTCCCACAAACATAGATTTGTTATGTGTGTGGGAAGTGTTGTGGGATTTTTTTCATTAAAAGCTCCAGATTTGTAGTGCAGTTGTGGTTTATTGCGTTCGTGGGCTGTTATTATGTTGGCGGGTGTTGGGGGCCGTCCCCGCCCCCACACGATCTTGAGAGACTAAATCATATTGTACATTCGATCCAATAAGTTCTTTCACATGACTTTTCATAGACTTTGGTACAATATGTTCTTCTTGTAATGTCCAAACATGCTCATCAAACTGTTTACCATTCTGGTTCCTGAGAACTGCCTTCACCAGAACAGCCCTGTGTGTTTATTTCAATAATAAAAGTTTCAGATTCTTTCTCTTGAGACAGCTTCTTACTTACCGCACCTTACTTTCTTCGCACTTGCACTGCATGATATTATTTATTCATTTTTTAATGTAATGAATTATTTATGCATTAAACATGCCACTTTGACAACTCTAGCACTTTTAAAAACCAGAATTTGTCTCTTTTCCAGAAAATCCTTATTTTATCTCTCTGTGTACTGCACATTGTCTACTAGATCTACTTGACTTGCCTTCCAGGTAATGAACCATTGCAACTTCACAAGATGCTTTGCATCTGTGCACCTTAAACTGTTTATACTTTTTTTTTGAGTAACTTTAAATAAGAGTGTTGAAGAAGATGCGTCAAATGTGGAAGTAAGATGATGCTGAACTGGTCAAACTAAGGCAATGAGTAACAATCTACACAATGTTTAACCTACATATACCTCAGGGCATGTTTATGAGGGGCGTTCAAGTCAAACCGGGACTTGAGTTCCTGTTCTATTATTCTGCACCGGGACTTGTGCAGAATAATAGAACACAGTTACGAGAGTAAAAACATATATTTCTCTATATAATCCCCTACTACACTAGTACACTTATACCAGTGTTTCACTAGTGTTTAAGGTACTCTAGATAGAACGTTTTTCAGCACCATGATCCATGATCGGACTGCTTGCTTTACATCTAAAACAGTGGCCTCCCAGGAACTCCATTAATGGCCCAAACATGTGGAGGACAATAAGGGGATGTGGCAATAACTCTCAGCTGAGTTCCTGTAATGTGCAAGTTGTTGGTGAATAATTGTGTGTACTGTTCCCACAGACAGATGCATCTATCCACAAGTTGGTAACGAGATATCTGTGGATTTTCAAGGATCAGGTGTTCTCCTCAGTGAATGTTTAGTAGGCTCTGAGCCACCTGGCCAGGATCGTCATTCTAAGGACATACGGCTTTCTTTAAAATATTTGCACCATTCAAATGTTTTACTGCAGCTGAGAGTATAATCACTATACTGTGCTTCAGTCTTCTATAAATTTGAATGGGTTTTATACCTTCATTCACAAGAAACGTAAGTCCCAATTTGACTTGAACGCCCCTCATATGATGACATAAATATCATATAAATTTAAGAAAAGACACTTAGAGCATAAGCATTTACAGTATATTCTGCAATGTAAGTCCGTCCATCACACACCCACAAAGACACAGTGTATGTTACAGAGCCACTCTGTCTAGAAAATAAACTTTTTTCTTTCATATTCATTCTCAAAAAGTTAAATGAAACACAGATAAGTTAGTGCAGGGGTGCATTTTGTTGTAAGATATATATCGTGTTTACCTGTCCATTATTCACTCTGCTCATCATAAATTTCAAAGAGGCTCAGAGGGTATAAAAAAGGTATGCACTACACAACACATGAAGGGGATTTAAACAGAGTGGGAATTTACCGTAACATGCTAATAAAGGCTTTTTACCATTATATGCCCACACACACTTCATACCATCACACATGTGCCTTTAACCAAGCATCCTACGTACAACGGCGTTATCTACTGACTGTGGGCGTTTCTGTCTACTGACTGTGTAAGTTTCTGCACTTCTGTATCTCCTGTATTTCACTCATTTTAAATGTTCAGTTTTTGTTCTATGAGGAAAGTATGGTATGTATGATTTATATGGATTGTTTTTCTAGTAAAGGTTATACATGTTTTGAAGGCAATCTCTGACTTGACAAAATAACAGGCCCATACTTTGTTTTTAAATAAAATTATCTGACAAGAGATTTGAAAGGCTCAGGCTTGCAAGTCGATAGAAACCTCTAAGGTAAACCTCGAAGCTAACCGAAGAGCACTGTTTTATACCGAATGACCTAGCAGAAAACTAGATTTTTTTAAAAATTAAAGATAAATAGAAACAGTGGAACCTCGGATTGCGAGTAACACGGTTTGCAAGTGTTCCACAAGAGGAGCAAGAAATTTTGACTTGGGAAAAGAACAAGTCTTGGTACCATGTAGCATGCATGCGCTTCTTGTTTTGACGCCGAGCGTCACGTATGTAAAGCAAAAGAAAGTCTCATTAGAGAGGTTAAAGATCCATTTTCTCTCTCCCTCTCTGTATCAGCCTGCCGTTTGTGTCTGATTGCGCGCGAGTCATTGTACACACGGTGTTCCTTCACACACACACCCCTCCTTTCGCCTTCACACACGCACACACACACACACACACACACACACACACACACCCTCCTCCTCTCGCCTTCACTCACACACACACACACACACCCTCCTCCTCTCGCCTTCACTCACACACACACACACACACACACGCACACACACACACACACCCTCCTCCTCCTCTCGCCTTCACTCACACACACACACACACACACACACACACACACACACACACACACACACACTCTGCTCTACACAGAAACACTGCTCAGTCTCGATTCTTTTCAAAGGTAAAGTGCAGGTTCATTTGTTTTATTTTTACCTTTACAGCAGTGATTCCGTTAGTATGCGCTCACGCGAGACTTGTTAGTGATGTTCCTTGCTAATTCTTCTGATAAAACAGTCTTTCCGTTAATGTGTGTGTATGTGTGTGTGTGTGTGTGTGAAACTCAAATAATTGAGGAAGAAGGGTTACTGTGTAAGATAAGAAGAGGGAGAAAGGGGTCTGATTCCTCCTCTACCCTTACTTTAACTTTACACACACACACACACACACACACACATTAACGGAAAGACTGTTTTATCAGAAGAATTAGCAAGGAACATCAAAATTCGCTTTGGTGTTTTGAAATACAAGCCCACTTCCTGAATGGGTTATGCTCGTAATCCAAGGTTCCACTGTATTAAGATTTCTAGTGATGACTAAAATGAAGGCCTAAGGAATTAAATATTTAAATCCCAAAGTAACACATACATTTAATCTTTGGCTGCTCCTATATTCTGGTATACTCCCCTATATTGATTACAGGAAGCCAGTGGACTAAAACATAATCCTAAGATACATAAACATTTAGAAATACATACATACAGACCTAGACAGCGTAGCAGTCATAATGATCGTGACAGTGACAGGTTTTTTGTTGACATAAGGTTGGACTGTCTTATGTTAGAACGTCATGAAAATGAGTTTGTGACTCTGATATGTGAGAGTAACATAATAGAATTGGCCATGAAAGGACATGCCAAGCTCAAGAAACATTTATGGTTAGGGACAGATTAAAAAAAAGACATAACAGTGTAAAGGAATTATTATAGATTTTTAAAAAAGATCGTTTATTCATTCATTTATTCATTCCTTCGTTCCAGGGTCAACATGCACTGCCCAGACAAAAAAAAAGTCACCACCTGGATTTAACTAAGCAAATATTTAAGAACCTTAGTGAAATGACATTGTTACAACAGTAGAACTCGCGACTATGTTTAATAGTGAAAGTAAGAGCATTTTCACACGCATAACTCAAGGGACTGGTACTAAACAGCTGTGTAGATTAAGGGTCTTTGGAAACAAGGCTTCTGTTTGCTAGTGACCATGAAGAATGGACTGTGGTGCATTGGAAAAAGCACTGTGGTCTGATGAGTCCAGTATAGGAAGAGAGGAGGTTGAAGTGATGCACCGATCATGCCTAGTGCCTACAATACAAGACTGTGGGGGCAATGTTACTGTATGATCTGAGGGTTTCTTCTGTTGGTCAGGTCTAGGTTTAGCAATGATATGTGGCTAAAAAATGAAAATCAGCTGACAACCTGAATATATCGAATACCCAGGTTTTTTCCATCATTGGATTTTTAGCTCTATTAAGAATCTTTGGGAGGTGCTGGAGAAGACTTTACATAGCGGGGTGTCTCTCTCCATTCCTCAACACAAAATATTGTAAAGAAATTAATGTGACATCAATTTTGACATTACATAAGCTTATTAAAATGATGCATGGCCACAAAATATAGTCCAACAAAGTATTCGATTGTGTGATTTTTTTGTTTTGTTTTGGCCGGGCAGTGTACTAGGGATGGTAATCACCAGGGACCATCTGATACGATATTATCACAAGGCCTAGGTGCTGATTAAATTTGTATTGCGTTTTTATTACTATAATGCTTTTATTAACATCTTAATTTAATCCTAATATTTTTTTCAGATTCTGTTACAATTCTAAACACTCTTAGCAAATAATTTTCTCCTGCCACACAGGATGATGTGCTGCCTGCCAACGTATGAATAGTTTAGAGTGCACCACCTATAGGATTATAGAGGAACTGCAACATCTAAACATATAACGTAAATATTGCCTTATAAAGACGTAGCCTTGCTCCACATTGACTTAACCTACACACCATGCCATTATTAAGTACAGTGCTCTAAAGATTTATATAGCTAAAAAGGACAGTGAGTAGACATTAGAGTTGTACTTTAAATAAGCATAGAATTACTGTAGTTTCTCTGAGAACCCCAGCTGTCAATCACAGGTAACTGCTTGGATGAACAAACCTGTGCAGCACACTTCTGCACTGGCGAATTCTTGCAGGGAAGACTGTCATTAAATATTTACTTAACAACTCACACACACACATAAGTAAACCCAGGCTTACTTTTCATATGTTGCTGTGACGAAGAACGCATAGACTCTTGTGTGTTTGTGGTGTCGTATCTGGATGATAAGTTCCGGGATGCCGAGGCGTATTTGATTCAGTAGCCACAGTAACGTGTGGTCGTCTGTGGTGTCTAAAAATATATAACTCAGGATTACTATTTATTACGATACGACTTATCATGTAGATTTAAGGAATCAGTGAGGAGAGAGCGGGGAAAAGGTTAAGGAGGACCTGCAAAAGTCATGAGGACGTCGCAGTTCTCTGTGGGCACTGTCTTCATCCAGGATTTATGGGACATGATGTATCTCCCAGCCTGCAGCAGCCTCTTTCCAAACAGTTTATCTATGAGCCAGAGAGAGAGAGAGAGAGAGAGAGAGAGAATGTCAGTGACCTTGCCATGTTGCTATGGACAGACACACACAGACTCACACACACTATGAGGCACACACCCTCGCTCCTATTTCTCTTTGTCAAGTTTAAATGTCACCCACGTTTCCCGTGCAACATGAGAAGACTAGATGTGGCTGGACTTTTCTATTCACAGAGCCATGCCTACATTCTGGATGCGTATAAAACCTACCTTCAAGAAACTGAAAAATCTATTCGCATTTGGTATTTGGGACGGTATCATTATATCATATATGGGATATTTTAGCACTTGGGCTTGGGTGTTAACACCGAAATGTGGTAGGTGGATGAGTAAACTGTTACAGATTAGCACATAGCAGAGAAGTGTGAAAAGCACCTTTTGCATTGAGCAACTCAAGGCTGGAAAAAAATAGTTGAGCAGCGTGGGAAAAATCTGAATTGAAACAGTTTTATCTAATATGCTCACTGGCAACTTTATTAGGAATAGCTGTATAGCTGGGAGACTGTAAAGACTTGTACAGATTGCAAGCCCAAATCAGATTTTGGCATATTCAGATTGGAATCAGAATTGAAATCTGATTGCTTTCATGTAGACTGAACAGAAAAAAAACACACTCAATCTAATCTGATCCACATCCAGATGTGGTGTGAAACCAGATTCAAATCTGATTCCCAACCATGTGCCTCAGTCTGAACTCTCTACATTCTCAAATCGGATTTCAAACTGTCCATTAATTCACTTGCAACATGATGACTAAATTCAAGTCCACACGAACACGTGGTATTGTCATGTATCCGTGGTTAAAAAACGAGTGGGAAGACGATGGAAGAAATGGAGCTTGAAATAGTGCAGTTAAGCCAGCTGCTCTTCCTCTTCCTGAAAACACGGTTAATTTAGCTGCACGGAAAATCCAAGGGCGCGGCTTTTACATACTTAGCGGTAAAAGCGCCAAAAGTGGAAACAAGACCCTCTTTGAGCTCCTAAAGCATAGCAACTTAACTTTCTACAGAGCGTCTGGCTTAACCGCAGTATGGAGACGGAGAACAATAGCCTCTGGACAGGGGACGAAGTCTGATAGCACTTTGGGAGATGTGTCAGTGCACGCAAAGCTAAAGGGAATGTAAAGGAACAGGGTGATATATGAGGAAATATTGTTCTGCAAGCCTCTGGGGTCGTTACGACAGCAACCAATGCAGATAGGTTGACAATGTGTCAGAATTTGGCTGCCAGTCTGAACAGGGCCGAATCCAATCTGATCACTTTCAAATAACATTGTAAGACAGACAGTCCTAAAGATCAGATTGGTTGAATAAATTGGATTTGGCTGCTGTCTAAACAAGGCCTAAGTTCAAATCCTGATCATGGTCATGCGTAGCTGGGAGTTAAGAGCAAAATTGGCCAGTGTCTCTGGATGTGAT
The DNA here is from genome assembly GCA_028565755.1 of Dinotopterus cunningtoni. NCBI lineage: Eukaryota > Metazoa > Chordata > Actinopteri > Siluriformes > Clariidae > Dinotopterus > Dinotopterus cunningtoni. Next base: position 18,597,138 of record JAOTRS010000004.1, read on the forward strand.
CGAATCAACATGAGTCAATTGTGGGAAAAACTATGGTAAGTCAAATTACCACTCTTTACCACTATGGCTAGCAAAAAAGCAACCTACAATGCTTAACATGTCAGACCTGGGTGACCAGGGTGGGCTACAACAGCAGAGGATCAGTGAGTTTCACTTCTGCCAGCCAGGAACATGAATCTGAGGCTACAGTGGGCACAGGCTCACCACAACTGGGCAATTAAAGCTTGAAAAATGTTTTTTTTTTTTTTTTTCAATATTCCCAAAAAGAATATAACAGAAATAATGTCTTTAACCAGATGCGAGTACACATCTTATTAGTCTCATGTGTGTTTTGAAACTTGGTATATATGGCATCAGCCCTGCTCCCTACCCCAGAAGTTAGCTGGATCTGCGTCTTGATTTGTTGTCCAATAAAGAATATTTGCATAATTTTGCACGCTGATTGCATTACATGGACGTATTCTTGATCAGTGACAGTTTCTTAGCATAGCAATACTTATTTACTTACTCACTCATTCTTTATGCTGGAATCCTGGAACCTATCCTAGTGAACTTGGGCACGAGGCGGGGTACACCCTGGACAGGGTGCCAATCCATCATAAAGCACACATACTCACACACTTCAGAGAATTTGGAAAAGCCAATTTTCCTACCATACATGTCTTTAGATTGTGTAAGGAAAACGGAGTACCTGGAGGAAACCCACCAAAAACAGGAACCAAACCCTCAAGCCTGGAGGTGCGAGGCCACAGTGCTAATCACTATGCACCATGCTGCCTAACATCACAATATATTTGACTCATTTAAAAACAATAAAGCGGTAATGGTGCCGAAAGCACGGCTATTTAGGCAGACTAGAGATATTTTTCTAAATTATTCAGACCATGTATTTCAGGCACATCAGCAGGAACTCTGGAAAGTTTTGTTTCATTATGGAAAAACTCGTAAATACAACGCAGCAGGCAGAACCTGGTAAACATGTGAATTGCTGCTCAAAAATGCTTTGTTTTATTGCTCGGACCTGTATAATTGCTGTGTATAGCTTTATCTCGGTGTCATTCTGTTGAACAAACACCAGGTTAAAAAAGGGCTTTGTGAAAGCTCAGTGCTCTGTGACTCTAATATAACTAGCTGCAGCACTGCAGTGGCTTTATCCTCACTCGCTCAGACGCAGGATCCTACAGATGCTCATCCTCACGCTACAGGCACGTCACATTTCATCAACAACCATCTGGCGCAAAAATGATCTCTTATTATTCAGTTCTGAAAAGAAGTAAGCACGAACGCACGATTCGTAATCCTTACACGGGTTTCGTGACCGACATACAGTAGAGCTGGTGCTAAAGATCATCTTATGGCTATTATGCAGCGGAAAGGATATTGACATTTCATAACAACTAGAAGAAAGATCTGACTATTTGGCAGGGCAAGAACTTTGACATTTCCCTCTCTGAGCTTATAAAGAAATCAGACCTGTGGATCTTAATGGTGCTCACATTGAAGCTTTACGTGAAATGGAAACACTCTACTGTATATAGTAGAGACTACTAGAATTACAAATCAAAGAAAAAATTGAGAGTGCTCAAAGTGTTTTTTTTTTGTTGTTTTTTTGTTATGTGAAAATTTGCCGTGACGCAGAGCGAGTGTATCTACACATCCGTCTTAGGTAAGAACAAAATAACTCTGTTGCTGCAGACAGGCCATATAACATCATCCTCACATCATAACTCACTGCTATAGGTATCTTCTGTCAAACTAAACTGTCATCACTTAGTTCTTTCTCTCTCGGTTTTGTTTCCTGGGAGATACACTAGTATAAGATGTACATTGCATTCTATTTATAAATGGAGCATGGTAGCATTTGGTGCTGCAGGGGTGATATCTCATTATGCCACTGACTATCTAATACAACTCGCAGTGCTCGGTGATGTTTTGCCCACCAGATGCTTTCTCCAAAAAATTAATTGCACGTTGCTTTTGTTTCTTCCCTAGAGCTGTAACCCCGCTTTTCACAGCAAGATATGTTTTCTGTTTCTGCCTGTGGATGCTGACTCATCAACACATCGGTTCATCAGTTCTCTCGATAAATTTGACTATTTTGTTTTTCCCTACATTATTCACTCAGTTGCACAATAACCTGTTTTTGGCATCGTCCCGCTATCGTTCTTTATTATATTACACAAGGGGCGTTCGAGTAAAACCGGGACTTTTGATTGGGCAGAATAACAGAACACATTTATGAGAGAAAAACTTCCTTTTATTTCTCTACTGCCACACCACTGCATTTTTTTACTTGCACTAAACTTCCCATCTGCATTGCATTGTATTATTTATTAATTGAAATGAATATAACGCACTTTTACAAACAAGCATTTGTTTCTTTTCCAGAAAATCCTTATTTTATATCTTTGGGTACTGAACACTGTCTATTAGATCTACTTGACTCGTCTTTCAGGTCATGAACCATTGCATCTTGTGAATCAGCTTAAAATCTTTATACTTTTTTGTGAATCACTTTAAATAAGAGTTTCGTATAATATGTATATATAAATATGGCTGTAAGATGTTGCTGATCAAATTATGACAAATAGTAAAAATCTACTCAATGATTAACCTACATATTCCTCAGAGCATGTTTATGAGTGGCGTTCAAGTCAAAGCAGGACGTTTGATTGTGCAGAATAACATAGCACAGTTATGAGAGTAAAAGCTCCCTTTATTTCTCTGTATAATCTCCTGCTACACTGCACTTATACCAGCGTTTCACTAGCACTTGGATAGGTAGAAAGTTTTCTCAGTACTCCGAAGCCATAAGCAGGCTGTGGCTTCACGTCTATACCAAAAAAGGTACACATCTCATGTAAATTGTAGCTCAAAACCCATGTCGTGGTATAGAAGTGGCTATAACCTTGCAAGCTCCTGAGATCTTAACTCTTATGAGTGCCTCATTAAAGGCAAGGGCATTTGGTGGGTAAACAAATTTATCCTATAGATAAAAGACTCAATGTGCCAATATCAATTATAAGGTAAATAAATGTTATGTGCTATGAATTCCTAATTATAGTGATCTATTTGTATAGCTACAATGTTTTCAGTTAGATCTAGACTGTTTCCAATTCCTAGAAATTTCTCCCTTACATTGATATTCTTTGTTAAAGCTTATTAAAAATAGAATCAGCATTTTAATGCACAATTTTGCAATCCATACAGTACATGAATATAAACCACAACTTCTTGCGAAAGTCATTGCAATAGAGTCTTTCCAGATTTTCCAACATGTAAACATATACAGTAGCTGTTTTGAACAAAGCATTGGGGAAGTGGGAGAATAATAATAATAAAATAAAATAAAAACTACAGAATAAATAGTAAAGTAATACACTTGTCAACACAGTTATGTCTAATGTTTGACAAATAAATAGGTTACACTATTATTTTCTGATAATTACACTTTATAAATGCTTTTCTTTTGCGGTGAACAATAACAGCTGTGCTGGTTAACTGCTACATGTGTATTGTAGGTCAGGTTGGTTTTTATAGACCGCAGAAGTGACCACCGGCTTGCATGCTAGTCAGAAGGCTGGTTCGTGATACAGTGTGCATTGGCGTATTGACATCTTAATGTGTTGTTCTCAAAATGCTAAAAGTGTGTCATTGGTTGAGGTTTGCAGTGTGGATGAAGTTGTATATCTGGAAACATTATGACCGTTCTTCTGCATTTTATTAAAGGTTGCAGAGTCATAGCAGCTCCAAATACATCTCAAGTGTAAACATAATGTGAAATGAGAAAATCTCATTTTCCCTTATTGCGTTCAGTAACTTTAAATAGGTTGGGGACATACCCCCCCCCCCCCCCCCCTCTTTTTTTTATTTTGTTTTAATATTATAAAAATAATACTAATAATATACTGATAA